>CAJVGC010000590.1:28951205-28979045 GCA_910822075.1 Senecio squalidus | reverse complement strand
CCCATCACGTGCCTGTCACATGGGACATTTAACGATAATTTTTAACGATAGTTAGAGGGAGGAACCAAACGTGCAACCAAAGATAGGCTCCAGGGACTGGACCCGAACGAATTGTGACCCAGGGACTGGACCCGTTGTTTTGGAACAAACACAGGGACCAATTATGTAATTAACTCTAAAAAAAATTACATAACAAAATAGCCAAAAGAGTCTCTCTGATGATTACCCCAAAAATCCTTATAAGAAATACACACGTATCAAGAGGTGTTTGTTTCAGTCTATATAACAAGCTTATGAGCTTATGTAAATTTTGATAAGCTCATAAATCCAAAATTTTTCGGCTTATAAGCTTATCAAGTTGAGCTTATGGTTTATTTAAGTTTATGAGCTTATCAAAAATTGAGCTTATGAGCTTATCAAAATTTAGATAAACTTATAAGTCTATTACATAAGCCGAAACAAACAGCCCGTAAATCCTTGAGAGGGAGGAATTAATTAAAAAAAGACAAAAATATAGTTTTCATAGTTTTTCTTTTAATAACTATTTTGGTATTTTATAATTGGGTTTTATCTTCTTGGTTTCCTTTATAAAAGGTTACTTATTTATGTAGTTTAATTAAAATTATAACCAATCAAACTACGAATACCTTCATGCATCATCTATTTATATACTAAGTTTTTTTCTTCACTAAATCCATTTAGTCCCCTCCAAAGTTAGATACAAATTGCCAAAAATCAAACGTCAATTCAAAAAGATATAAAATACTTTAGTTTATTAGATTTATAAAGACCATACATTAGAAAAGTAGAAAAACTTTGTTTGACAATAGTAATAGCAATAATAACAATAATATATAGTATAGCTTTAGATACTCTTTGATTATAGCAAAGTAAGGTATGTGAGTTGTATATTTGTTGTAACAAATAGCTTCTAAACCGACGGTGCGATATGTGAGTTAACACATACATATTATTATTGTTTACGATTAGGGTTTAAGATGTAATGAACGGTTTTTGTTCACATAGAGTAAGTTTTTAGAAGTTTTTTAAAGAAAAAAAGATTTTCCAAGTGTGATAGAACACTTCCATTTGTTAAGAGAACCATCACTTATTGTAGATTCGATTATTTTGTTTGCTCCATTTTAGGTGGTATCTTGTTTAAAATGATAGTATCATATGGTGTCATCTTTAAGGTCTATATCACTTGTAATTTTTATATTTTTAATTAAATATAATATAAATAGATTAGGTAGGTTACAAGAAAAACGGACAATGGATATAGTTTTATATTGGAATATTAAAAAGTATGTTATCAAAGTGTTTCTATTTTGTTTGTTTATATGTTTTTATCACAAAGATATGTTAGAAAAAGATATATATATATATATATATATATATATATATATATATATATATATATATATATATATATATATATATATATATATATATATATATATATAGTGAATGGTTCATGCGAGAACTCCTTTTTTTGCGAGAACTGCGAGAACTCTCACAAAGAGTGTTAAATCACGTTTCACTTTATTCATTCACATGCACACTCTTTTGGAGATTAATAATCAAGTAAATATAAACGTAAAAAACTAAAAAAAATCATATAAAATGACGTGAAAATTTTTCGTTCATATATGAACTCATTTTTTGAAAAAAAAAACGTTCACATGTGAACAATTCTTAATACGCGTGATTTCATACAATTTTTTTTAATTTTTCATTTATATTTTTACTAGATTTTTAACATTCAATAGTTTTTACATATCAATAAACATAATTACATGTTAATTGACACTTTTTTTAAGAGTTCTCGCAGTTCTCGCAGAAATAAGAGTTCTCGCATGAATCAGTCCCTATATATATATATATATATATATATATATATATATATATATATATATATATATATATAGGGGAGGGTTCAATGGGATCTCTTTTTTGCTAGAGATCCAAGGATCACCTTTATAGCCACACAAATTCATTAATAGATCAAACACACGGAGGGGCATTTTAGTCATATTCAGAAAATATTTAAAAGTTACACGCGCCTAAAGAAAAGAGAAAATATTAAGAATCAGACGCTCAAAACTCGATCAATTTTTAAAACCCTAAAACAAAAATCTCTCCATTGTAATCCGAATTTTAACAATCAATTGAAGGTTTGACAATCGATTCTTAGATCCGATTTTTTTTTTAACAATCGATTGAAGGATATTTTAACAATCGATTCTTAGATCTGATTTTTTTTTTAATTGCAGATAATGACGCTAATTTCAGAAGAAACTATTGAAGAAAGAGGGGATTCAACAACCAACAATAATTTGGAAAATAATGACAATGAAAACAATATCAATAACCAGACACTGGAAAGTAAGTAATCACGTGTGATTTTATTAGTTTAATGCCTTAGTATGTGATTACTAAACATGTTTAAACATATATGTTTAATAATCACTTGTGATTGTATTAATTTAGTTTAGTATGTTTAAACATATATGTTTAGTAATCACCGGTGATTACATATAATTTTGTTTAGTATGTTGATGTAAATTTAGTTTAGAATGTTTAAACATATATGTTTAGTAATCACCGGTGATTACATATAATTTTGTTTTAATAAAGTGACTGTTATGTATGCTATCTGTTGTTGTACTTCTTTGAACAAAAAAACACTGGATGGGTGTTTGAGCGATATTTTAATCGGTTGTAGCAACTACACATGGTTTATAAAAGGTTTAACGTTGTTGTTAACAGTTGTACCAACTAAAAGTTGTTTAGGTACTTCAGTGACTTGGGTACAAGTAGAAATCACCGGTGATTTTATTAATAATGTGCCTTAGATTGTTCATGTAAAATGCCACCAAATGTTTAATAATCACCGGTGATTTTGTTAATAATATGGATTAGTATGTTGATGTAAAATTACCTGTGACTTTACAGGTTCACACTACAGCACTCCAACAGCATATTCAAATGATAACAACAACATAGAGACTCCTGGTGGTTCTCGATATTGGTTACCTTATGTTAAAGATGAAGACAAACCAATTAGGGGAAAAATTTATGGATCATTTGAAGAGACTTTCAGAATTTATAAAGAGTATGCAATAAAGTCTGGATTTGACATAAAATTATCATCATCAAAAAAAACAAAAAGTGGAATGATGAAGAGCAAGTATATTCGTTGCAACCGACATGGTGATCCTCCAAGTGTAAATATCAACACGTTGGATCCAGCAAACAGTGGGAAGCTTAAAAGAAAATCGACTTTTCAGGTAACAGGATGCAATGCTAATATCATGCTTAAACTTGTAGATGGTACTTCCACATATAAGCTGCACCTCTTTGTTGAAGAACACAACCACCCGTTGAACCCTATAGAGTATAGGAATCTTTCTAAGGAAAATAGAAAATTAGGTATGCCAGAATTGATGTTTATGAAACAAATGGCAGACTCAAATTATGGGGCAACAGTTTCTTACAATTTATATTGTAATACAAAAGGGGGTTATTCACATGTGAGTGGGACGAAAACCGATTTCAAAAACTTCAAAAGGGATTTGAATGTTTTTTATTGGAGAAAGTGACGCTCAAATGCTTGTAACCAAACTCACAAACAGAGAAGAATATGTTAAAGACTTCAGCTTCTTCTGTGATATAAAAAACAGCGAGTTAGAGTGTTTCTTTTGGGCAGATGAAACAGCAAAAACAAACTACAAAGAATTTGGCGATATAATTTCTTTTGACGCAACTTATTGTACCAACAGGTATATTATAACTTAGAACTTTTTTTTTTAAAGAAATTGTAAATTTGATAATCACATGTGATTTTAATGATTTACAGGTACAGTATGATATTCGTTCCATTCACTGCGATCGACAACCACAAAAAGTGTGTTACAATTGGTGCTGGTATGCTGAGAAATGAAACTACAGAAACATACATTTGGCTGCTAAAGGCATTCTTAGACGCATTCAAGAAGCAACCAAGAATAATCCTAACCGATCAAGATCCTGCAATGAAAAGGCAATTGCAACTGTATTTCCAGAAACAAAGCATCGACTTTGCATGTGGCATATCGTCACAAAATTCACAGTTAAGGTACAAAAAAAAAAAATATTTTTGTGTTTACATGTTTTTAGAATTTTATTAAATTTTGTATTCAACAAATTATAAAGGAAAATCACCTGTGATTTAGTGCCTTAATACCTTAATACATTTAAGGTTCTTAAAATTTTGTAGTCAACAAAGTATAAAGGAAAATCACCTGTGATTTAGTGCCTTAATACCTTAATTTGTGAATTAGTGCCTTAGTACATTTGGTGCCTTAGTATGTAGATGTAAAATGTCACCAAATGTTTAGTAATCACCGGTGATTTTGTTAATAATGTGCCTTAGAATGTTGATATAAAATGCAACCAAATGTTTAGTAATCACCGGTGATTTTAGAATTTTATTCTTGTTTTTATTCATATATAAAACTGATATGTTCAATAACTTATTTTATTTACTACAGATTGATAGAAACATAATCGACCACACTGATTTCAGACCGAGACTCCATCAACTGATATGGAACAGATATCATAAACCTGAAGTTTTTGAACAAAAATGGAGTTCTTTATTGCAAGAATTTAATCTTGAAGACAACGTTTGGCTGGCAAAATTGTTTGAGATAAGATCAACTTGGATTCCCGCTTACTTCATTGAATATGAAATGTGCGGTTTAATGAGAACAACATCACGATCAGAAAGTGAGAATTCCTTCTTTAATCACTTCACAAGTTATGGATCAACACTCATCAATTTTATGAATCTCTTTGAATCTGCAATGGAGAAGCAGAGCCATGAACAAGAAATTTTAGATCATCAAACATTGAGCAAAACACCAAAATTGATAAAAAGATGGCCAATCGAGGAACATGCAAGAAATGTTTACACCAAAGAAATATTTTTTTTGGTACAAGAAGAAATTGATGATTCTATTTGGTTGTGCTCACAAATTTCAATCACTACAGAAGAAGGTTGTGAGATTATGATGATTAGAGAAAGAACAAAAGACAAACAACAGAATTACAGAGCTAAAACAAAAGGAAAAGGAAAAAACCAGGAACAAAAGGATGTTGACCCTTTTTCTGAGATAGGCGCAACGGAAATTCAACTTCAAGTTAAAAAAGAAGCAACATTTAAGGTATGTGATTACTAAACATCACCTTTTATTTTATAGTAAATGTTAGTATGTTGATGTTATTTGATAGTAATCACCTGTGATTTTATTAGTTTAGTGCCTTAGTATGTGATTACTAAAACATCATCTTAGTATGTTGATGTTATTTTATAGTAATCACCTGTGATTTTATTAGTTTAGTGCCATAGTATGTGATTAATAAACATCACCTTTTATTTTATAGTAATCTTAGTATGTTGATGTTATTTTATAGTAATCACCTGTGATCATAATAGATTTTATATTACAGGTCAAACATAACATAGCGGATGAAACTTACGTTTGTACCTGTAATCACTTTGTACGTTGTGGAATACTCTGTAGACATATATTCTGTGTTTTACAATCATGTGGCATAGACGAAATACCAGAAAAGTATATAACAAGACGTTGGAAAAGAGACTTAATTCCACCTAGTGTTAGGAACAAAACGCATAGATATGAAGGTAATTTAACCGAACAATGCCAGAAACTAGCGAATGAAGCATGCCGTAGTGTAGAAAGTTGCATAGCTGTTTTACGAAATGATGAAGAAAAGCTAGCTTACTTTGTTGAAAAGCTAAAAAATCTCAAGATTGAAGTTGAAAAAGATGTCCCAGAAAAGAACAAAACCGAAATGATGGAAGATATTCTTGGAGTAAAAAAACCAGACCAAATTTTGATCCATAATCCAAAAGGTATAAAAAACAAAGGAAGCGGAAGTAACTCAAGGATGCAAGGGTACGGTGAAAGAGCACAAAAGGCAAATGAAAGACCATATCGAACGTGTGGATATTGTGGATTAATTGTTAATACTCACGACAGAAGAACATGTAAAGGACTTCAAATAGAGCTTGAAAATCTACAGAAACATCCACATCTAACTCATCAACAACAACAACAACTTCAACAGCTTCTAAATACTGGAACAACAACAACAGAAATCAATGCTGCAAACCAATCCGAAAAAGAACAACTTCAACAGCAGAATGTCCAACCAACTGCACAAAGACAGACTAGAGGAAAAAAAGTTGCGAGACAAGCATATAAAGATGTAAGTGAAGAAGATGATACTTATGATACTTTGTCAAAACAAAGAAAGAGACAGAAAACTACTACATCAAATGACGCTGCAAAAAAAGTTGATTATTTGCGTGATGAAGATTCGGATTATGAAACTTCGAATGTTGGTACCTGAACAAATCACTTGTGATAACATATGTAACTTTTAACAATTTATTTTTGTAAGCAAACTTCATATGTTACTTTACTAGTTGAATATTATTTGAAATGACCTTTGATTTTATATTATTGGATGACAAAATATTTTGTTTGAGAATATTTTCGGTTTGGTGTATTTTCTTTGCAGCTAAATTAATTAAAACATATGTGATATTGCCTTTTTAATACTTGATGTTCAAATCACATGAAAATCACATGTGATTTTCACTACTTAGACATTATCAAAATTTCAATCATAACCAAAAAAAAAAAAAAATTGCTCAAATTCTTAAGAAAAAAAACTTGAGGGTCATATTTGCAAAAGAAAAAAATAAAAAAAACTAATTGACGGTTTATTTCTTTCCTTCCTTTATATCCCTCGTCATTTTGACGTTTAAACTTTCTTACCAAAAACAAACAAACCCTTTCACTCCCACAAAACCCTTTCCCTCCCACAAACCCTCGTTTTACTTTTATCGAATTCCTTTGAAATTTCAATGGAGTCAACTGATAATACATCACCAAAAACAAATAAGGATAATTCGATTGTTGTGTTTGATGGAAACACAGTTCGACAAGAAAAAAAATCGACAAGTAAGGGTTTTAGGTTTTGTTTATAATCATTTTTTTTTTTTTAAAAAAAATCTATTTTATGTTATATATATTATTCATTTCAGATATAACTGGTGGACCGACGGAGGAAAATTATGTTAATGACATAGTTAAAGGTAATATGATATTTATTTATTTATTATTTTATTTTTTTTGTAAAATTATATTTAATCACTACTTATAATTTTTTTTTTATTTTTTTTTATTTACAGTTGTTTGTTCATCAGTGGATAAGCATTGTGGAAGAACGTATACTTCTAGAAAACATAAAAGTAATTCATGTATATTTCTGTTTTAGAAAATAGTTTGTTTATATGAAATCACCTGTGATTGTGAGAGTAGTTACACCATTATTGAACAAAAATATAGCTTAACACATGACAAAAATTAAAGTAGTTATAACTATTGTTATTTATTATTCTTATTTAGACAACAAAGAAGATGAATCATCAAGTGAAGAAGATAATCTTCTGAAAAACGAAGGGACAAGTTCAGGTATTACTTGTTTTACATATAGCTTAACACATGACAAAAATTTGATAAATATGTTCAATAATTAAAATATAGCTTAACTAATTTTTTAATTTGTGTAACGTAGGTCAATTACTAGATTATAGTAATGATCAAACACTGGCCAGCTACATCGGAAAGGAAAAAACATCTCCTGTCAAGAAGGTTCTAAAAAAAAGAAAAAAACAAGACAGCGAGGATTTGAAAAAGAAACCAAGAAAGAAGAAGATCTACCGTGGTGCAAAGCGATTTTCTCAAGATATAAAGGAAGAGAGTCAAGAATTATGCAAGAAAAGTGCAAAGCTGAAATTAGAAACTGTAAATGAAGAACAGTTGTCAGAAAAAGAAAAAGTTAGTCAAAGAGTGTCCCAACCGGTTAAGACTTTAAGCTTTCAGTTTCCATCACTTAGGACTAGAATGTCACCTAAGTCCCTGTATACTGCAATCAAGGATTTAAGTACAGATCAAAAATCAGATTTAGTTGATATGGGGTTTGGGGACTTAACTGCAATGACTTTAGATAGCATACCGGGAAAACTAGGAATGTACGTAGTAAATAACTTCAACCAAACAAATATGACATTAACTGTTGGGAGTCATGTCATTAACATTACATCTGAGTTAATACACGACATGCTTGGTATTCCCAATGGAGGAAGGGAATTGGAGGAGTTGGAGCCTGTTTCAAAAGAAGATCCGTATATTGTTGAATGGCACAAACAGTTTGAGGTTGGTGCGAAGATAAGGCCACGAGAAGTGTTAGCTAAAATTACACATTCTCGAGAAGGAGGAATAACTTTTAAGTTAAACTTCTTAGTTTTGTTCATGAACACGATGGTTCAATGCCATCCGTCAGGTTCATGTTTGCTGAAAATTCTGGACTACATAACAGACGGTGTGGATATCAAAAACATAAACTGGTGCACCTTAGTAATGAATGCTTTGCGAGAATGCAAAAAGGATTGGAAAAAAGTTATGGCCAGTTTTTTTGTTGGACCTCTATCATTCCTCACTGTAAGTTTATTTTTACAATAAACTAATTAGAAGTAGTGTCATAAACATGAAATTTTAATTCAATCACAGGTGATTGTGCTTCAATCATAGGTGATTATGCTTCAATTACATGTTTTTCATGTATTTTTTTCTCTTCACAAATGAGTATATTGTTAACATATGTTTTTCATGTATTTGTATAAAACCAGCTTTTGTACTTGGATTCAATAAAGTGTAGCAAATTAAATGTTGCACGAACACGTCCTGCTATTCTCGGTTGGGATTCACAAAAAATGAGTGATAGACAAGACGCAGAAATCCTTCAAGGCGGTTTTGGCAGAGGAGACGTGGAACCTCCATTTGGAGAAGCTTTAAAAAACGAGGAATTTGCTTCTGAGGTAATTTTTATATGAAAATCACCTGTGATTGTGTGAGTAGTTACTCCATTATTGAACAGAATAAGTGTTATTTGAATGATGTTATTATTTTGGGCTTAAGAACTGATTAAATTGTGTGAGTAGTTACTCCATTATTGAACAGAAATAGTGTTATTTGTACAAATCTGTATTATAACTATTTACAATATTTTTTGCAGTATTTTGTTACAAAACTAGAGAGAAAGTTATCATTTCTAAAAGAAATAAAAGACGACATAACATCTGTTTTAGAGGAAGCTACAAAAATGTACCCACACAACGAAGATATAAATCTTCACAAAGCCAAATTTCAATCAATTCTCGTTGGCGGTTGTGGTCCAAGTAAAACTGATGAATATGAAGAAGTTCAACAAAATGACTCAGTGAAGAATAAAAAAGTTGCAGTTGATTTATCGTCATCTCAGAATATTGAATATACACTCGAGTTAACAAATTATGATCATCTTAATATTTTTGATGATGGTGAAAACGTAAAGGATTCTTTTGAATCACTGAATGTTGATGCTGAAAAACCAGATGAAGTTGAAGAGGCAGAGAAAGACTTGAAAATAGGTACATTTTATTAAATTCATTAATGTGAATCACCTGTGTTTTTTTGGAGAAAAAAATAAATTAAAAAACTTTTATCTAAATCTTTTTTATTTTATTATATTGTTTAGCTGTTGATGAAAAGAATGTTGATGCTGAAAAACCAGTTGAAGTTGAAGAGGCGGACAAAGACTTGAAAATAAAATCTTCAATAGATACCCAATTTGTGAAGGAAGTCGACCGTACAATTGAAGAACATAAACAGAATACAAAACCTAAGAGTAAATCACCTGTGATTTCATTTATAAAATTTTTCTCTTAAAACACATTTATCTAAATCTTTTTTATTTTATTATATTGTTTAGCTGTTGATGTTGAAAAGGTAAAGGATTCTTTTAAATCGCTGAATGTTGTTGCTGAAAAACCAGTTGAAGTTGAAGAGGCGGACAAAGACTTGAAAATAGATTCTTCAATAGATACCCAATTTGTGAAGGAAGTCGACCGTAAAATTGAAGAACATAAACAGAATACAAAACCTAAGAGTAAATCACCTGTGATTTTATTTATAAAATTTTTCTCTTAAAACACATTTATCTAAAATCTTTTTTATTTTATTATATTGTTTAGCTGTTGATGGTGAAAAGGTAAAGGATTCTTTTAAAACACTGAATGTTGATGCTGAAAAACCAGCTGAAGTTGCAAAGGCGGATAAAGACTTGAAAATAGATTCTTCAATTGATACCCAATTTGTGAACGAAATCGACCGTAAAGTTGAAGAAATTAAACAGAATACAAAACCTAAGAGTAAATCACCTGTGATTTTATTTATAAAAGTTTTCTCTTAAAACACTTTTATCTAAACCTTTTTTATTTTATTATATTGTTTAGCTGTTGCTGGATTTTCAAAAGATGGAGATGTTGTTTGGGCAAATATCGATACCCAATTACTGAACGAGCCAGGTTTCCAACAAACAATTGACCGTCAAGTTGAAGAACAACAAAAGGAAGGAGAAGCTAAGAGTAATCACCTGTGATTTTATTTATAAAAGTTATCTTTTAAAACACTTTTATCTAAACCTTTTTAATTTTATTATATTGTTTAGCTGTTGGTGAAAAGGTAAAGGATTCTTCTAAATCACTGAATGTTGATGGTGAAAATTCAGCTGAAGTTGAAAAGGTGGAGACAGACTTGAAAAAAGGTACATTTTATCACCTCTGATTTTATTAATAAGTTTTCTCTTAAAAAACTTTTAACTAAATCACCTGTGATTTGAAAAAAAGAAAAAGAAAAAACATTTTATCTAATTTGTTTTGTTCAAACAACCTGTTCCAGGAAAAGTTGATATCGTAAAGCCCTCTTTTCCTTCTTTCTCTATTGGTATGACCCAAGAATTTAGTGGAGAACAGAATGAAAAAGAAAAACAGTTTCCTGTTGATCTGAAAGAAAAAGAGGTATTAAAAGTTTCTGTTGGTATGAAGAGAAAGGAAGCTGTAATTGAAGATCGTAAAGAATCTGTTGATGTCAAGCAAAAGCGTCAAAAAATTGAAGCGGGTGGGTCAAAAACGGGTGAGCCAAATGCCGCTGAGTTACAAAAAAGGGTTGATAAAGGGGAAAAAGTTATCGAAAAAGATGATCCAGAATCTGTTGATGTGAAGGAAAAGGGACAAAAAGTTGAAGAAGGTGGGTCAAAAACGTGTGAGCCAAATGCAGATGAGTTACAAAAAACGGTTCATAAAGGGATAAATAAAGTTGTGGAAAAAGATGATCCTTCATTCATTACCCCTTTTGAACCTGAAAAAAAACGTATCACTCATGTAGCTCGTTATGAAAAATCACCATTTCATAATCGTAAGACGGGTGTCGTAGAAAAACCTACATACTTAGAGAGGAAAATTTCTGATGCGCTTTTTTCTATGACTGCGCCTGGGTGGTAAGTAAAAAAAGTTATAATTGTTTTTTATTTATTTTTATGATTATTTATTAGATGTGATTTGATATTACTTTTTGAATAACATATATTTTTTTTCTTTCAGGGATTTTGTTTTTAATACTGAAGATGGTAAAAGTCAGGGAATGTATATTCATATTGAAACGTTAACTCCTGGGTTATGGATTGATGTTGTTGTCATTGATTGTTGGGCTACTATGCTAAATGATCAAGAAAAACGTAAAAGTGACGGATCATTACGTCGGTATTTCTTTAAGACACTCAGTTTTGTAAGTTTTTAATTTGAATTTTTAAAATTCATCTTATTAAATGTTATTTAGTTTTATATCATCATGTTTTTAAAGTAATTTGTTTTAAATTCATCTTTGTTGTTGTCCAGGACACAGATGTTTTCAAAGAGATGAACGATACGGAAGAACAAAAAATTGAAAAGTTCATTGAAAAATTGAAACTCGATATGAACTATGATACGAAGCTTCTGTCGTTTAAGGACATCGACTTGGTACATATAATTTTTTTATTATTTATGAATAATTCTTTATTTTTTCATTTTTAATATGTTTGATTTAATATTTGAATTATTTTTGACAGGTATTCTTCCCAATTAATATGTCAAAGCATTTTTATCTTATTGTGTACAACTTGAAGCATCCAAAGATTCTGCTAATTGACAATAGCAAGAATGGTGAATTTGATAGATATGGCAAAGTCCCTTCAATGCTAGTAAGTAAAAATATCACCTGTGACTGTATGGTTTTAGTAATCACCTGTGATTCTATAGGATAACATTAGATATTATTATATATATTTTATCCTTTTCTTTATATCATGTAAATTTTTAGGTTTTTAATTTAATTTTTATATTGTTTTTTTTTTCTTTTCTTGTTTTACAGAAAGAATTATTTACACAATATCTTGATATGATAAACTACAAACACCTTCTCAAGATGAATGGCTGTAAAACTGAAAGAGCAGAGATGAATTGGAGAACAACAAAGAATAACAAAGATTGCGGAGTATTTACAATGCTACATATGGAATATTACATGGGTGAAGAAATAAAGAAATGGAAATGTGGCATCAACGCAATTGAATCAAAGCAGAAGCTCCAGCTTGTTTCACTTAGAAGGAAATTTGCAACAAAGTTGCTTTTATCAGATACTAATATACTCAGATCTGAAATCCAAAACAATGCTGATGAATTTTACAAGAAACCAGTTGATGAAAGGAATGACATTCTCAGAAATGCTTTGTTAACAAGTGATGAAAGGGACCCCGGTAGAAAGGAAGATTAGGATGTTTATTCAAATGGGTTGGGTGTTGTGATTTTCATTTTATTTGTCTATGTGTGGATATGATATATTTTAAATATTTTGATGTTCCTATTTGAGTAATTTTTACTTTATTTGTGTATGTGTGGATATGATAAAATGTGACTTAGTAATCACCTGTGATTTTATTGATAATGTGACTTAGTATGTTGATAATGGTTAGGTGTATTTTAAATGACAATTCAATGCATTGAAGACTACTCTCTAGCTTGTACTCATTACAATTCAAATGCACAAACAGAGAAAAATTTAATGACATTTCAATGCATTGAACAAAGTAAAGTCGTAATTTTGGCTATAAAAAGGAGTAGTCTTCAATGAAGTTGTAACTGTTTATTATGACTAAATAAAGAGTAATAAGCTCATAATCACTTACATTAAGCCATAAAAATTCCAGATTATTAAAGGGGTCGAGAGTTGCCGAAGTGAATTTTAAGACACTACCCATTTTAATCATTTTAGCGACTTAATTTTAATAAAATCACCGGTGATTACTATATAATAACAGATGATTAACTATAGAATGTTACAGAATGTTTATAAAGATTAAAATATAGAATGTTTATATAATAAAGAAGATGATTACTATATAATATGCCTTTATATAAAAGCCCTTACATATCCCCTTCTCTCCAATTTTAGGGCTCATATTTGAAACTCCAACTAAATATTAGAAACCGGTCAGATATGAACTCCAACTATTCATTGGAAACTACCCTGAGGGATGTTCTTCAACTAGTCAATCCCACAACGGATGATTGCACAAAACGATTCCATGTTATGAGTGATCTTCGAGCCATAGTTGAAAGTCTGGAAGTTTTTAAAGGTAAATTCTTCAAACGTTTGAAAATAATGATAATGCAGTTGAGCCATTTGGTTCATTTCGAGCTTTAGTCGTTTTATCTAACTTCTGAATTTCGATTGTTTAAAATTAGGTGCCACAGTTGAGCCATATGGTTCGTTTGTGTCTAACCTCTTCTCGAGATGGGGAGATTTAGATATCTCCATTTCTTACGCGGGAAAAAAATACGACAAAAATGTACTTGAAGAAGTTACAAACGCTCTGGAAAGAATAGGTATGACTTATATTATATAATATCAAATAAAATTAAAATCACTAAAATGATTAAACATTTAATAATCACCTGTGATTTTGTTTATAAAAATGAAAAAAAAAAAGAATCATATTATTTTGTTAATTTAAGAAATATCTTAGATACAAAAGCCAAATACAACTACCAAAATGACACATGGGATTATATGAACGATTTCTACATGTAGCCTCAAAATGTTGGTTTAATCACCTGTGACTCTATTGACAGGCGGATTCAATGCGATTACTTATATTAAACATGCAAGAGTGCCAATCGTGAAATGTGTTAGCGACAAGTACAAAATTTCATGCGACATCTCTCTCAACAATTTAAGCAGTCAAATGAAGTCAAGGATGTTGTATTGGATAAACGAAATTGATGGACGTTTCCGTGACTTAGTCTTAATTGTATGTTTCTACTGACTATAAAGTGATTATATAAAGAACGTTTCATATTATCATATGCTTATTATTAATGATTATATGTAGGTCAAAGAATGGGCAAAAGCGCAGAATATCAATGATCCTAAAACCGGAACTTTCAATTCGATTTCCCTTACCTTACTCGTTATATTCCATTTTCAGGTTATTCTTACCATTTCTACTGTTTATCACATATATGTTTACGATTCTGTCTCCAATTTTTTGTTTTCATGTATTGGTTTTATAATCTCGTTTCTTTCAGACTTGTGACCCTCCCCTTCTACCCCCTCTTAGTGAAGTTTACCAGGGGAACATGGCTGCTGATCTTACAGGTATTTGTTTTTTATGTGTTTGGAAAATGAAATGCATTTTGTGAAAAACTAATACGGCAACAATTTGTGAAACAGGTGTGAGAGCTATTGCTGAGAAAAATATCGAAAACATTTGTAGTAGCAACATAGACAGGTTTAAAGCTAATATGTCGAGAATACCTAACAGAAGCTCGTTGTCTGATCTTTTTATTTCATTTCTTGCAAAGGTAAGTTTCTTATAATTTGTTTATGTGTTCTTAAAAATCGCTATAATCTCTGTTTGTTTGTTGTTTTTCAGTTCTGCGACATAAGTGTGATGGGTCAGCATCAAAAAATTAGTACACAAAATGGAAAATGGGAAAAAATCGTTTATCCTCCCAAATATGCTATATTTGTACGTCTTCTCTCTCTTTTTTATGTGGATGGGCGAATTGAGTAACAGGTCAAGATGGGTTCAGAGGGAACTGGTTCTATCGGGGTCGGGTTGGGTTGACATGCAGACACTTTTCTCTGTCACATAAAATATGTTGATCTAATTTTATTACTATCGGTGATTATAGATCGAGGACCCATTTGATCAACCGGCGAATTGTGCAAGGGCTGTAATACCAAAAAACATTTTGGTGATTGGTCAAGCATTTCAAAGTACCTATAACCAACTCACATCTGGCAAACTACAGAACCCCCTTTCTGTTCTAGTGAGCCCCGAAGCTGAAAGCTCTAGTGGTATCCTCGGGATGAATCATCCAAACCCGAACGGTATGGTTAAGCAACTCACATCTGGCAAACTACAGAACCCCCTTTCTGTTCTAGTGAGCCCCAAAGCTGAAAGCTCTAGTGGTATCCTCGGGATGAATCATCCAAACCCGAACGGTATGGTTAAGCACCCACGTGTGTTTAGAAACAACAGTAACAAACACTAATAAAGCAAAATATCTTCATTCTTTTTAGGTTCAAATCACCATGTAATGTGGAAATCTCTTCTAAACGAAAATGCTCAAAAGAGTGGAAAAAAATACCCAGTGTATACAACTAAAAATGAAGGCTGTGTCCATATGCCAAAGTTCAGATCAACTGTTTCATATGATTGCCTGAGAATCACGTCTCCGAATACTTTTCAGAAGATTAAGATGGCGGAAGAGGACGTGTCAAGGATAGCATATATTACATTACAACAGATTCTTAAAAATGATGCCTTGGAATTTATCAAAGAGGTTTGATGATTTTCTTATTCTTTGATTTTTTTTGTAACAAATCTTTTTACAAAATATATCAACTGGCAGCTCGTGATGTCATTCTAAAACTTTTAGGTATTTTGCAAAACTATATGTGACGTGCTTTTCGCGTATGTACTCTGGTATATGTCATAATCTTATCTTAATTGCAGATTCCGAACAAGAAGAAACTGTGCCAGAGATAGTAAATTCTACGCTCTGGAAGTCTGGAAGTCTGAGTACGGAAAAGAACAATGCGTATAAGCTGTCTATATTTTATTAAAATATATGTTTTTGTCTATAATTTTTAACCATGTAAGTTTTGAAAACATTTAACCAAATCAATATCTACATGTAGCCTAAGAAGGTTGGTTAATCACCTGTGATTCTATAGTTAATCACCTATGATTATATTAAAATTAAGTCACTAAAATGATTAAACTGGTGTTTGGGAGTTTCTTTTGAAAAAATTTCCCATTATGATTCTATATACTGTATGACTGTTTCTATTTAAGACAACACATGTGTATAGGATTAGACTACACAAAAAGCGTGTATGAAAAAAAGTAACAAAACAAAAATAAAAAGTAATCACATGTGATACCTACACATGTATATAGGATAAGACTACACAAAAAGCATGAATGAAAAACAGTAACAAACCAAAATAAAGTAATCACATGTGATTCCTACACATGTATATAGGATAAGACTACACAAAAAGCATGAATGAAAAACAGTAACAAAACAAAATAAAGTAATCACATGTGATTCCTACACATGTATATAGGATAAGACTACACAAATTTGAAAAAGATTCGTGCATTTATAGCTTTTGCTTTATTACATTTTGAAAACATATATTACATTTATTACACATTTTGAAAAGACTACACATATAGCATTGAAAACAACAACCATTTTTAACCATCATATTGCCTATATAAAGGATGTATATGGAAGAGAAAAGAGTACACTAAACAAAAAACAAAAAAAATGCCAGATGATTGCTTTGCCATTAAACTTGATCGCACCAAAGTCACAAGGGGAAGAGTGGTAAGTAATGTATATTCATAATATATTCATCACAAAAATGTTTAGTAATCACATGTGATTCTATAGTAATCACCTGTGATTCTATAGTTTTTATATATTCATAATATCATGGTTTACCTTTAATATATGTTGTGTATATAAAAAACAATAACTATGTCATTTTTTGCAGACAATACCAGCATACTTTGTAAGGGAACATAACCTTACTGAATATGAATATTGTGACATTGTTTTCACCAATGATACCAATAGGTTATTCGGAATGCAAACATACCCCGACCCACGAAGGAATGTTCCAACTAGCCATGTGACTATCAATGGTGAATGGAACAAATGGAGAAAAAGACATGGGTTGCGATGTGGGACTATGTTGCTCTTCACAAAAACCTTGCAACAAACAAACTCTGGTCTTAAATTGGTGTTCAATGTGGAAAAATACGACGTCTAAGATGAAAAGATTGTCTCGTATGAAGCCAATATGTTTGTTTGTTTGTCTTATGTTTGTTTGTGTTGAATTTTAATGTGTTTGTTGGTATGTAAACCTCTGATCTCAGACAGATAAAGAGGAAATGTGATTTCTGTTTGTTTGTGTTTGTTGAATTTTAATATATGTTTGTTTGTGTTTCAATTTTAATGTGTTTGAAGATTTCTGTTGTTTTTATAGTAATCACCTGTGATTTTATTAGTTTAATGCCTTAGTATGTGATTACCAAACATGTTTAAACATACACAAAAAAAAGAGTTGATCTACATAAAAAAGCACATACATATAATATATTGAAAGATTGGTCATAACTTGTCCAGAAATTCTAAAAAGTATTCAAATAACATAAATCAGCTACATAAAAAAGCTACTTAAAAACAAACAAACTACTTAACAAAGAACAACTAATGGTTAAACACCTCCTTGAACTGCATCTTCAATATCATCATCATCACAAACAAAAACAGACTTAAACAACTCTTTAAAATCCAATATTTTTGGATGAAGAGGAAATTTGTGGACAGCTTCTTGTAGATATGACATTATATCATCTTTATCATCCAACAAAACGGAAAATTTCGACTGCAGTTTACGCACCATATCCTAAAAAAAAGCAAAAAAAAATCAAAATAACAAAAAACACAGAAAAAGAATAAATATTGAAAACAAATAGTTAAAAGAAAACTCAATAAGCTAATACGCCCTTATATTTTATCTTATAAACAAAACACCAGTTTAATCATTTTAGTAACTTAATTTTAATAAAATCATCGGTGATTAACTATAGAATGTTACTATATAATAAAATCACCGGTGATTACTATATAATAAACACCAGTTTAATCATTTTAGTGACTTAATTTTAATAAAATCACCGGTGATTTATCATTTCAGGGAAATGTTTATAAAAGAAGAAGTAAAAAAACTAACATCAACCGCAAAATCTTCGTTCATGATCAACTGATTATAATCAGGTTGCAAATCCCAAATCCCAAACCCTCCTTCTTTCATTTCAAGATCTTGCCTAGCCTTCATTTTATCCATACTCCAGGCTTGAATTGCAGGTCTCCCACGAGGTATGTCATACAAGTGGAATTTCACATAATCAAAATACAAAAGCTATATATAAAAACCAAAAATTTATTAAGTAACATAACAATAAAACAATAGATAATAAGAATGATAAAGAAAAGAAAAGAACTTACAACAAGAAAAGTAAGTGGACCACCATATAAACCACTCCCATATTTCTGCCATCCACTTTTACTATGAGCCAAAGAATCTAAAATATAACGACACCAATTTAAAGAAGAAATATCAACAGATTCGTCCAAAAACTTCAAAACTTTAACGTCACAGGAACCGGAACTAGGGCATCCAACCATTGTATTTGAAAACAAGACCAGAAAATTAAGTTTAAACAGAATTCCCGCTTCAGAAGAATTGACAATAGCTTTGCAGATATCAGTTGCACGAACTTTATTGCCAGATAGAAACTGAGAATACCACTGATTAATTAAAGGTCGATCCTCCATAGGAAGTTCATTTAAATCACAAATGTTCAACCCACCACAAGGAATACCAAGAATTTCATGAACAGCTCCCTCATTTATATTAATTACGCCATTCTTCAACTTCAAAGTCATATTCCTTGGATTAAAATTATTGACAACAAAATGACCAATATGTGCGGGAAGCCCATCACATGGCATCTTGTATAAACCACCAAAACCCATTTCTTTTAAACAAATCTTCTGTTCTAAACTTAAATTATTCAATGCAATGAATAAACTATGTGGGGACATGCGAGTTCTAATAGCTAAAAATTTCTTCGGTTTAGCAACCTTTACCAAAACAGAATCATCAACATCACCAACACAAACTAATTTCCTTTTAGAAACAACCTCTTTCCCTCTTGATAAATCATCAGGCTTAATAACAGAAGTCCTTGTAGAACGACAAAGGGATGAAGTTCTAATTTCTTCAAGAATCTTACTTCTTGTGTACTTCTTAGACATACCCTGCGTTGTCTTCTCTTTCTCACTTTCACTAACAGTAGTGTCATAAACATAAGATGGACCTTCAAACATATGTGCTTGTGCTCCAATCACAGGTGATTGTGCTCCAGTCACAGGTGATTGTGCTTCAGCTGGAAAATAAAAACATAGCACAAACACATGTAACTATGTATACAGATTCATGAAAAAATAAAACAAAAACATCATATAAAAAAATATAAATACACAAAAACTGGATAAATTACCATTAACAACATCTTCAATAACAACAGGAGTAGGTGATTGTTCTTCAAAAACATGTGATTGTTCTTCAATCACAGGTGATTGTTCTTCAAAAACAGGTGATTGTTCTTCAATCACATGTGATTGTGCTCCAGTCACAGGTGTTTGTGCTCCAGTCACAGGTGATTGTGCTTCAAAAACAGGTAATTGTGCTTCAGCTGCAAAATAAAAACATAGCACAAACACATGTAACTACGTATACAGATTCATGAAAAAATAAAACAAAAACATCATATAAAAAAATATATACACAAAAACTGGATACATTACCATTAACAACATCTTCAATAACAACAGGAGTACTGGGTGTGTTTTTAAATTTACTCAAACCAATTTTTTTGAATATCCGTTCACTTCTACGAGTCCGACCTACAAAAGAACAACACAAAAATAAAAAAAACAAACAAAATCACATGTGATTTTGAATAAACCACAAAAAAAATATGTATAAACAGTTGATAAAAGAAACCAAAAAAATACCAAAAGATGACATGTTTCAACGGAAGAATTTGATGATAAGAAGAGCTTTATCTCGTTTTTCAATTGACGAATTAGAGTTCAATTCGATTTTCAATCGAAAAAATTAGGTTAAAAATGACTCGGTGAAATTGTGGTTCAAATTAGGATCTCTTTTTTGTTAAAAGAGGAGAGGCGCGTGGAGTAAAAAAAGAGAAAAAGGTAAAAAGACTATATTGCCCTTCCGTGTCTTTTCCTTATAAATCATTTAAATCCAACTTTTAATCTCAGCCACACAATTTAGGTGATCTTGTGGCTGAAAAGGTGATCCCTGGATCTCTAGCAAAAAAGAGATCCCATTTGAACCCCAATCTATATATATATATATATATATACAAATTGAATAATTAATGCGAGAACACTTTATTTTGCGAGAACTGTGAGAACTCTCACAAAAAGTGTTAAATCATGTTTCACTTTGTTCATTCACATGCAAACTTTTTTGTAGATTAATAATCAAGTAAATATAAACGTAAAAAACTAAAAAAATTATATAAAATAACGTAAAAATTTTTCGTTCATATATGAACTCATTTTTTTTTTTAAAAACGTTCCCATGTGAACAATTCTAAATACGCGTGATTTCATACAATTTTTTTAATTTTTCATTTATATTTTTAATAGATTATTAACATTCAATAGTTTTTACATGTCAATTGTCACACCCTGCTCAGGCGGAAACCCGATGTGTACAATATTAGTATAATCAGAGAAATAGGTTACAACAAAATAAATAACAAAAGGTAACATCGAATTAATATAAGTTATCGAGTTACAAAGTTACATGAGTTCGGAAACAATAAAATACAAAATCGACATACGGATCCTAACAGAACTAGTACATAAGCAAAACAAGTTCCCAGGCAAGATCCACGTAGTCATATAAATAGCATCATCAAGTAACCTCAAATCCCTGAAACAGCGTTAAAAAAACGACGTCAACACAATGTTGGTGGGTTATTCGTAAAGTTAAGAAGAATAGTAAGTATAAAAGTTTTTGACCCAAAATTTATAAAAGATTTAGAAAATCATTAGTAATGAACATATATCTTGATTTAAATAGCAAATAGCAATATGAACAATCCTTAGCCTAGAATAATACACCTGAACCTAAACATTAAAAAAGCAACAACCCCCTTAGTGTGTTAAGCTAAGTTTAGTCAAGAAGTAAGAGTATGGTAATAACATCCGTCCGCAAGGACCGCACACCGGTAAAATCCCAATACGGCGATGAGGGTTTGTTAGACCCATATAGATCTATATATATAACCATTGGCTCAAATAGAGTTGACAGGTGTGTAAACGGGGCCTTATACTACCACCAAGGCCATATAAGTAAGTAAGGTAACACGATAATACTAAGGCATCATAATCTAATTTGCATAAACAAGATATATAAAATTTAGTTACGCTAATCATGCCCGAAGTAAAATTTATAAAGCGGTAAAATGGCATCGAATAACTCACAGGTAGCGTAAAAGCGTAAATAAGCGTATAAGTGTCGGATACTCAAAATAAAGCGGAATAAGATCCACCGCCTAAGTGCCCTAGCATAAGACATAAAAGGTCTAAGTATCTATCACGTAGTTGGTTTAGCCTCGTATTAATTAACGTTGTATTAAATATTACAGTTTAGTAAGTTTAGATGAACGATAAATATTTAGGTTTAAAGTCGTCGAATCCACTGGCGATAAGTCGTATCGAGATGACGGATAAAAAGGTATTTGATATTTCGAGTCGATAATGACTTCAAGAAATATCGATTATTTAAGTTTATAAATACGATTAGATAGAATTGATATTCCGAGCCTAAAGTGACTACCAGGGATATCGATTGAAAGGAGTATTAGATTTAGTCAAAGTCAACCAAAGTTAAAGTCAATCGAAGTCAAAGTCAACAAAGTAAAAGTCAACCGTGGTCAAATTCAACCAAGTCAAATTCAACCAAAGTCAATATCAAAGATAGCTGACTTGGTCAAAGTCAACGAAAGTCAACCGTTTTGAAAGGAAGTCAAAGTCAACGAAAGTCAACCTTTGACAATTTGAATATTTTAAAGATGAAATTTTGAATATTTGAGTAAAATATGACAGGAAATTAGTTTCATGAAAGTTATATAAAAGTTTAGATTTAAAAAAGAAATTTGATCGTTTTCGGATAAATAAACGATTTAACGATAAAAATTGACGTTTTTAATGTATAAAATGGTAAATAATATACCGTTTAAGATTGCGTTTTACGTTTTGAGTCCAAAACATATGTTTATCAGTTTATAATACTTTACGTATACTAATAGGGGTTTACGTATGCTTAAAATCGTCTGAAGTACCCGAAAAAGCGACACAACTGCCAGGACTGCGCACAGGTTAACCATGTGCGGCGTCCTGGTTTGGGAAACAAGCCCGATGCGTCGTTCCTAGGGCCTAGGACGACGCACAGTGGTGTTTTCCCAAATTCAGCTTGTTTGTTTTAATCGTTTTAGTTACGGTAGGTTAGAAGTCTTTAGTGAATTTTTACAGATTGTTAGGTGAAGTTATTTAGTCAAATAACTCATAATTAGACTTATATATTATATACATAATCATACATATACTTATTTACAAGATTTTACAAGTTTTAGTTAAATTTTGTTAAGTTTGTTTATATTACATATTATGTATAAAATACTTAGATGTACAAGTCCACTAATGTTAAGAAAGTGTTGGAACATTTTCGGAAAGAATTTACTAGTAATCCTATATGTGATTATCCGGTTTTAAAGTAGTTTAACATACGTTTTCGGTTAAGTTTTCTAATAACCTATTAACATGGTAAGTTATTAAGTTTTAAGGAAACTTTTTAGATATTTAGTTATTTTAGTCATTTTAACCATATAATCAAATTTTAAGATAGTTTAGGTGATAACAATGAAGAATTAAAAGAAAAAGCGTAAAGATGAGAAAAATGAAGATTTACCGGAAAGTCTTGAAATGGTAGTAAGACTTGAGACTTTTGCCGGAAAACTTCAAAGAGTAATATGGAAAGTGAAAGCTCCAAACAAGAAGAAAAATGTGTTAGAGTTTGAGTTTTTAAAGATGAACATGGAAGAAAAATTGTTTAACGAGATTTACTTACCGATTTTCTTAAAGGTGGAAACCTTCCAACTCAAGAACAAACCGAAATGGAAGTCTTTAAGGGTGAACTCCTTGCAAGAACATAAAAGCTTGGTTAGTAAGTCTTTTATGTCAAGGAAAAGGAGTTAGAGTAAAGAATAAGATATATTTATGGATGAAATTACTTATCGAAAATTGTATGACCTTCAATATGGCTTCTAATGATCTTTCTCAACTCAACTACCACTTTTGAATGTGGTTTAGCTCTCTAGAAGTTCCTGGAAATGAAAGGATTCTAGAGAGAGTTTGAGTTAGAGAGAGATACAATTTTTGACCAAATGAGGTGAAAATGGTTTAAGGATGAAAATTGGTATGAGAGATGGTTAGAAATGGTCAAGGATCCACAATTTACTCATCCCTCACTAATTAGGGAAAGATTTAGGCAGAAATCACATGGTAGCTTGTGGTTTGGAATCTCAAGGAAAACAAAAACGTTTGGAGTTTTGTGGACAACGAGCTTAGGACGTCGTCCTAAGCCTTGTGTGCGCCGTTCTGGCCAGGACGTCGTCCTAGCCTATAGGTGCGTCGTTATGGCTTGTTTCCTGCTCCATTAGTGGTCCGTTAAAAGGACTGAATTTGTAACAGATTTCGTTAGATCTCGTTAAAGGACTAACCTTGTAACAGATTTTTATTTTGAGGGTAAAATTTGTAATACTTTAAACATTAATTTTTCTCAAAAAGACGAAGGCTTTAAAATACCAATGTTAACCTACGAGAATACTTAATATTGCTAGCCACTTAGTTAAATAAGCGTTTTAGTCACAAAGGACTTAAACAAAGGTTAATATACGTGATCCGACACAAACGCAAAAGTAATAAATCGAAATATCGAAATAGTAAAATGGGTCAAAATGAAATAACGATAAGTAAAGAAAGTTAAACTCGGAATTAGTACCTCAAAATTTACGGTTGTCACATCAATAGACATAATTACATGTTAAATGACATTTTTTTAATAGTTCTCGCATAAATCAGTCCATACATATATATATATATATATATATATATATATATATATATATATATATATATATATATATATATACTAGATTATTGTCCGGCAATAATGCGGAAAAAAATAAAAATTGAATCGTAAAGTTTATGTTTATATAGATTTTAATTTATTATGAAAAAATAATGGTATATGTATAATAATATATATAGTTTTACGATTATACACATGTTGTTTATAGTTATAATAACATATACACGTTTACGTTTATACACATGTTTTGATATTTTGTATTATGAGATTTTAGAATAATAATAAATTAAATCATAGTCCAAATTGAACGATTCTATAAATAAATTATAGTTATGTTTTTTATTTTAGTAAAGATAGAATGAAAGAGAGAATGTAATTGTGTATTGTTAGTGGGTTTAAAATGAAAATAATCAATCATAACATCATCAATCAGATCTAACGGCTGCTATCAAAAAAATTAACTCATCCAAGGGACCTTAATTCGTCATGTGACATTTAAGGCCCCTCTTTTATTATATATTATATAAGTTAAATCATAGTCCAAATTGAACGATTCTATAAGTAAATTATAGTTATGTTTTTTATTTTTGTAAAGATAGAATGAAAGAGAGAATGTAATTATGTATTGTTAGTGGGTTTAAAATGAAAATAATCGTTGATGAAATCATCAATTTGATCTAACGGCTGCTATCAAAGAAGTTAACTCATCAAAGGAACCTTAATTCGCCATGTGGCATTTGTGACAACCGTCTTATTTCCGGTGAAAAATCGCAGTCTCTATCTTTGAGTTAAATTCGAATTGATCTTATCTTTACTTGTCTCGTAAACTTGTGTGTGTCGGAATCGAAATCGGAATCACTTAAATGAATCCTAATACCAAGTAAACACTTAGTGAACTTGTCTAAGTTCCTATCTAAAATAACCGGAAACTTTCAACTAACGAAAGCGCTTAACAATGGAACAAACGAAAAACGAACAAGGCTGAAACAAGCCCGAATGCGCCGCCTGTTGTCCCAATGGCGCCGCATTCGGGGCCAGTTCAGCAATGTTTGTGTTTTTATAAAAATTAACTAAACGGACTAAAACCCAAACCAACGATTTGGTCCAGGTATTTAGAGCCCATGGCCCTTTTAAAAATTCAGTAAACACCCCTGCAACACACACAAACATAACACAATTCACACACACACACCTAAACACAGACACTCTCATTATTCACCCTCTCTCTCATTTTAAACACTCCCAACCAAAAACACTCTCAAACTCTTTTCATTTACAGAGCTATTTCACCCAAATCACAGTGAAAATCACCACAATAATCACACATAAATCGTTCATAAACAAAAGGGGGAAAAGGAGCATTCATCCATTTGGGTTAAAAGTCGATTTCTAGCAATTTGGGTCAAAAATCACCAAGAGAACACTTCCACCTTCTTCAAATCATCATCCATTTGGTAAAACTCTTTTAAATCTTCTGTTTTTACAACATATATTCGTTGCATGTGCAATCTAACAACTAAAAACGAGTTTTCATGATGATTTATGACCATTTATATACAAAAACGGGTTTTAATAAAATGGATGTTTAGATCCATGAATTTGTGGTTAAAAACTCAATATAAACTGTAAAACATCAAGTACTTGGATGTATCTATCATTGCATGTCGAAATCCACCATCAAAATACCAATTTTTAGCATAAAAACGATTTTACCAAAAAGCTGTAAGTCCTATGAATGGCGGCGCATTCCTATGAATGGCGGCGCATTCCTAGATCAGCAGCCAGAAAAATTTGCAATTTTCGGTATAAGACGTGATCTTGAGCTTATTTCTTCAAACCGAGTCAAATAACCTGTAAAGAGCTAAACTTACATGTAAAGGGACTAATTGAACAAGTTTTCATCATTTTATGTTTGGTATAAATATATGAATTTTGGCTATAAACATTGTTAAGCGGGAAAGTGTTAAATTGGACTTAATGATTTTGGTGCGGAAGCGCTGCCCGATTTTCGGTAGACCAAAAACCAACACTTGTAATAAAAACATTTTGTTACCTAACAAGATTATAAACATGGTTACTTATTAAATCTTGGTATCTTCTTAGGAGTTCCGTGATTCCTACCCATTTCGACCCGTTCCGACCGCTCTCTCTATTGTGCTATTCTTCGCAAACAGTGAGTTACAACCCCATTTATTTACTCTTTTCAAATAACTTTTGGGGGAAACAAGAGATCTAAACGAACTTGGAACTGTTATGAACTTTTATTACTATTGAACTCTTATTGAACGTTTTCTGGAACTTGTATGCGAAAACAGTTTTATTTGCCCATTTGGCATAAAATAAACTAAATGGTTTGCCACCCTTATTCGGCTTAATGGCTTGCCCCCTTTTAATTGGCTTGCTAGTTCAAATCTCTTATAAATTTATTACTTTTGCCACACTCGGCACCGTATTTAATTTATTTATTGCCATACTCGGCACTTGTATGAACTTTGATTGATCGTATAACTATCGTGACTCTTGAGGGATATAACTAACCATAAGTGACTACTACTAGTTTAAAAATAACATCAGTGCCTAATTTTTCGTAACACACTATTAGCTTTGTTAAGCCGTTTAGTAATTATGGGTATCGATACTTAGGAAATGACCGTTCCTTACTTAAGTGGCAGCTTAAGTACATATTACTCGATCAGAAATGACTCCCCGTAAGTAGTGCGGGGTAAGGGGCATCACGGTTGGTTAATCGGTTTAGTGTGAACACTTAAGTTATTATGCCAAGTAGTCGTTATACATGATTTCAATCAATAGTTTACTTATCTTGCGCGTATAGAGTTATACGACTTCCGCAACATTCTTTCAAACAACTTTTATGGATCGAACTATCTTTTGAACCACTTTTATGAATCGAAACTATTCTGTAAGTATTGTTCTACTTTTAGAAACTTTTAAGTATTGATATACTTAACTTAAACCATTTTTAGTCGAGGACTAGAAAACTGTAACTCACTCACTACTTTATTGTAGTTGACACTTGATCTCTTGTTTCAGGAAACCAAATGTAAGAAACGAAGTGCATACTGTGGATGGGTCAGGCATGTCATGTGAATTCAAGGATTGGGAAAAGACCTATTTTACCATTTTGGGAATTTGTTAAACGCTTAATTATGTACTTTTGTTATGCAACTCGTTAAATACTTGGTTATTTCATCTTGTGAACTCATGTTTTGTTATTCGAAATGACTTGAAACCGTATGTTGTATTTATAACTCGTGTGATGATATCTTTGCTCTTCACATTCCGTGTTTCCGCTTTAGCGGGGTGTGACAGCATTTAAGGCAACTCTTTTATTATATATTAAAGATTAAAGATATATATATGGGTCTGGTCACAAAGTGGCCCGTGTCAATGGTATACGCCTTTACCATTTTATATATATATATATATATATATATATATATATATATATATATATATATATATATATATATATATATATATATAT
>CAJVGC010000590.1:28904484-28951105 GCA_910822075.1 Senecio squalidus | reverse complement strand
ATTTTGAAGTCTTTCTCTGCCTCTTCAACTTCATCTGGTTTTTCAGCATCAACATTCAGTGATTCAAAAGAATCCTTTACGTGTTCACCATCATCAAAAATATTAAGATATCATAATTGGTTAACTCGAGTGTATATTCATATTCTGAGATGACGATAAATCAACTGCAACTTTTTTATTCTTCACTGAGTCATTTGTTGAACTTCTTCATATTCATCAGTTTTACTTGGACCACAACCGCCAACGAGAATATGATTGAAATTTGGCTTTGTGAAGATTTATATCTTCGTTGGTGGGTACATTTTTGTAGCTTCCTCTAAAACAGATGTTAGGGTCGTCTTTATTTCTTTAGAAATGATAACTTTCTCTCTAGTTTTTAACAAAATACTGCAAAAAATATTGTAAATAGTTATATACAGATTTGTACAATAACACTATTTCTGTTCAATAATGGAGTAACTACTCACACAATTTAATCAGTTCTTAAGCCCAAAATAATAACATCATTTCAAATAACACTTATTCTGTTCAATAATGGAGTAACTACTCACACAATCACAGGTGATTTTCATATAAAAATTACCTCAGAAGCAAATTCCTCGTTTTTTAAAGCTTCTCCAAAGGAGGTTCCACGTCTCCTCTGCCAAAACCGCCTTGAAGGATGTTCTGCGTCTTGTCTATCACTCATTTTTTGTGAATCCCAACCGAGAATAGCAGGACGTGTTCGTGCAACATTTAATTTGCTACACTTTATTGAATCCAAGTACAAAAGCTGGTTTTATACAAATACATGAAAAACATATGTTAACAATATACTCATTTGTGAAGAGAAAAAATACATGAAAAACATGTAATTGAAGCACAATCACCTATGATTGAAGCACAATCACCTGTGATTGAATTAAAATTTCATGTTTATGACACTACTTCTAATTAGTTTATTGTAAAAATAAACTTACAGTGAGGAATGATAGAGGTCCAACACAAAACTGGCCATAACTTTTATCCTTTTTGCATTCTCGCAAAGCATTCATTACTAAGGTGCACCAGTTTATGTTTTTGATATCCACACCGTCTGTTATGTAGTCCAGAATTTTCAGCAAACATGAACCTGACGGATGGCATTGAACCATCGTGTTCATGAACAAAACTAAGAAGTTTAACTTAAAGTTATTCCTCCTTCTCGAGAATGTGTAATTTTAGCTAACACTTCTCGTGGCCTTATCTTCGCACCAACCTCAAACTGTTTGTGCCATTCAACAATATACGGATCTTCTTTGTGAAACAGGCTCCAACTCCTCCAATTCCTTCCTCATTGGGAATACAAGCATGTCGTGTATTAACTCAGATGTAATGTTAATGGCATGACTCCCAACAGTTAATGTCATATTTGTTTGGGTTGAAGTTCTTTACTACGTACATTCCTAGTTTTCCCGGTATGCTATCTAAAAGTCATTGCAGTTAAGTCCCCAAACCCCATATCAACTAAGTACTGATTTTTGATCTGTACTTTAAATCCTTGATTTGCAGTATACAGGGACTTAGGTGACATTCTAGTCCTAAGTGATGGAAACTGAAAGCTTAAAGTCGTAACCGGTTGGGACACTCTTGACTAACTTTTTCTTTTTTCTGACAACTGTTCTTCATTTACAGTTTCTAATTCAGCTTTGCACTTTTCTTGCATAATTCTTGACTCTTTTCCTTTATATCTTGAGAAAATCGCTTTGCACCACGGTAGATCTTCTTCTTTCTTGGTTTCTTTTCACATCCTCGCTGTCTTGTTTTTTTTCTTTTTTTTAGAACCTTCTTGACAGGAGGTTTTTTTCCTTTCCGATGTAGCTGGCCAGTGTTTGATCATTACTATAATCTAGTAATTGACCTACGTTACACAAATTAAAAAATTAGTTAAGCTATATTTTAATTATTGAACATATTTATCAAATTTTTGTCATGTGTTAAGCTATATGTAAAACAAGTAATACCTGAACTTGTCCCTTCGTTTTTAGAAGATTATCTTCTTCACTTTGATGATTCAGCTTCTTTGTTGTCTAAATAAGAATAATAATAACAATAGGTATAACTACTTACTTTAATTTTTGTCATGTGTTAAGCTATATTTTTGTTCAATAATGGTGGTAACTACTCTCACAATCACAGTGATTTCATACTAAACAAACTAGTTTCTAAAACAGAAATATACCTGAATTACTTTTATGTTTTCTAGAAGTGATACGTTCTTCCACAATGCTTATCCACTGATGAACAAACAACTGTAAATAAAAAAATAAAAAAAAAATTATAAGTATGTGATTAAATATAATTTTTACAAAAAAAATAAAATAATAAATAAATAAATATCATATTACCTTAACTATGTCATGAACATAATTTCCCTCCGTCGGTCCACCAGTTATATCTGAAATGAATAATATATATAACAGAAAAATAGATTTAAAAAAAAAAAAAAAAATGATTATAAACAAAACCTAAAACCCTTACTTGTCTGTCGAACTGTGTGTCCATCAACACAACAATCGCATTATCCTTATTTGTTTTTGGTGATGTATTATCAGTTGACTCCATTAAATTTCAAAGGAATTCGATAAAAGTAAAACGAGGGTTTGTGGGAGGGAAAGGGTTTTGTGGGAGTGAAAGGGTTTGGTTTGTTTTTGGTAAGAAGTTTAACGTCAAAATGACGAGGGATATAAAGGAAGGAAAGAAATAAACCGTCAATTGTTTTTTTTTATTTTTTCTTTTGCAAATATGACCCTCAAGTTTTTTTTCTTAAGAATTTGAGCAATTTTTTTTTTTTTTTGGTTATGATTGAAATTTTGATAATGTCTAAGTAGTGAAAATCACATGTGATTTTCATGTGATTTGAACATCAAGTATTAAAAAGGCAATATCACATATGTTTTAATTAATTTAGCTGCAAAGAAAATACCCAAACCGAAAATATTCTCAAACAAAATATTTGGTCATCCAATAATATAAAATCAAAGGTTTTCAAATAATATTCAACTAGTAAAGTAACATATGAAGTTTGCTTACAAAAATAAATTGTTTAAAAGTTACATATGTTATCACAAGTGATTTGTTCAGGTACCAACATTCGAAGTTTCATAATCCGAATCTTCATCACGCAAATAATCAACTTTTTTTGCAGCGTCATTTGATGTAGTAGTTTTCTGTCTCTTTCTTTGTTTTGACAAAGTATCATAAGTATCATCTTCTTCACTTACATCTTTATATGCTTGTCTCACAACTTTTTTTCCTCTAGTCTGTCTTTGTGCAGTTGGTTGGACATTCTGCTGTTGAAGTTGTTCTTTTTCGGATTGGTTTGCAGCATTGATTTCTGTTGTTGTTGTTCCAGTATTTAGAAGCTGTTGAAGTTGTTGTTGTTGTTGATGAGTTAGATGTGGATGTTTCTGTAGATTTTCAAGCTCTATTTTAAGTCCTTTACATGTTCTTCTGTCGTGAGTATTAACAATTAATCCACAATATCCACACGTTCGATATGGTCTTTTCATTTGCCTTTTGTGCTCTTTCACCGTACCCTTGCATCCTTGAGTTACTTCCGCTTCCTTTGTTTTTTATACCTTTTGGATTATGGATCAAAATTTGGTCTGGTTTTTTTACTCCAAGAATATCTTCCATCATTTCGGTTTTGTTCTTTTCTGGGACATCTTTTTCAACTTCAATCTTGAGATTTTTAGCTTTTCAACAAAGTAAGCTAGCTTTTCTTCATCATTTCGTAAAACAGCTATGCAACTTTCTACACTGCGGCATGCTTCATTCGCTAGTTTCTGGCATTGTTCGGTTAAATTACCTTCATATCTATGCGTTTTGTTCCTAACACTAGGTGGAATTAAGTCTCTTTTCCAACGTCTTGTTATATACTTTTCTGGTATTTCGTCTATGCCACATGATTGTAAAACACAGAATATATGTCTACAGAGTATTCCACAACGTACAAAGTGATTACAGGTACAAACGTAAGTTTCATCCGATGTTATGTTTGACCTGTAATATAAAATCTATTATGATCACAGGTGATTACTATAAAATAACATCAACATACTAAGATTACTATAAAATAAAAGGTGATGTTTATTAATCACATACTATGGCACTAAACTAATAAAATCACAGGTGATTACTATAAAATAACATCAACATACTAAGATGATGTTTTAGTAATCACATACTAAGGCACTAAACTAATAAAATCATAGGTGATTACTATCAAATAACATCAACATACTAAGATTTACTATAAAATAAAAGGTGATGTTTAGTAATCACATACTTTAAATGTTGCTTCTTTTTTAACTTGAAGTTGAATTTCCGTTGCGCCTATCTCAGAAAAAGGGTCAACATCCTTTTGTTCCTGGTTTTTTCCTTTTCCTTTTGTTTTAGCTCTGTAATTCTGTTGTTTGTCTTTTTTTTCTTTCTCTATATCATCATAATCTCACAACCTTCTTCTGTAGTGATTGAAATTTGTGAGATCATCAATTTCTTCTTGTACCAAAAAAAATATTTCTTTGTGTAAACATTTCTTGCATGTTCCTCGATTGGCCATCTTGTTATCAATTTTGGTGTTTTGCTCAATGTTTGATGATCTAAAATTTCTTGTTCATGTCTCTGCTTCTCCATTGCATATTCAAAGAGATTCATAAAATTGATGAGTGTTGATCCATAACTTGTGAAGTGATTAAAGAAGGAATTCTCACTTTCTGATCGTGATGTTGTTCTCATTAAACCGCACATTTCATATTCAATGAAGTAAGCGGGAATCCAAGTTGATCTTATCTCAAACAATTTTGCCAGCCAAACGTTGTCTTCAAGATTAAATTCTTGCAATAAAGAACTCCATTTTTGTTCAAAAACTTCAGGTTTATGATATCTGTTCCATATCAGTTGATGGAGTCTCGATCTGAAATCAGTGTGGTCGATTATGTTTCTATCAATCTGTAGTAAATAAAATAAGTTATTGAACATATCAGTTTTATATATGAATAAAAACAACAATAAAATTCTAAAATCACCGGTGATTACTAAACATTTGGTTGCATTTTATATCAACATTCTAAGGCACATTATTAACAAAATCACCGGTGATTACTAAACATTTGGTGACATTTTACATCTACATACTAAGGCACCAAATGTACTAAGGCACTAATTCACAAATTAAGGTATTAAGGCACTAAATCACAGGTGATTTTCCTTTATACTTTGTTGACTACAAAATTTTAAGAACCTTAAATGTATTAAGGTATTAAGGCACTAAATCACAGGTGATTTTCCTTTATAATTTGTTGAATACAAAATTTAATAAAATTCTAAAAACATGTAAACACAAAAATATTTTTTTTTTTGTACCTTAACTGTGAATTTTGTGACGATATGCCACATGCAAAGTCGATGCTTTGTTTCTGGAAATACAGTTCCAATTGCCCTTTTCATTGCAGGATCTTGATCGGTTAGGATTATTCTTGGTTGCTTCTTGAATGCGTCTAAGAATGCCTTTAGCAGCCAAATGTATGTTTCTGTAGTTTCATTTCTCAGCATACCAGCACCTGTTGTAACACACTTTTGTGGTTGTCGATCGCAGTGAATGGAACGAATATCATACTGTACCTGTAAATCATTAAAATCACATGTGATTATCAAATTTACAATTTCTTTATAAAAAAAAAAAGTTCTAAGTTATAATATACCTGTTGGTACAATAAGTTGCGTCAAAAGAAATTATATCGCCAAATTCTTTGTAGTTTGTTTTTGCTGTTTCATCTGCCCAAAAGAAACACTCTAACTCGCTGTTTTTTATATCACAGAAGAAGCTGAAGTCTTTAACATATTCTTCTCTGTTTGTGAGTTTGGTTACAAGCATTTGAGCGTCACTTTCTCCAATAAAAACATTCAAATCCCTTTTGAAGTTTTTGAAATCAGTTTTCGTCCCACTCACATGTGAATAACCCCCTTTTGTATTACAATATAAATTGTAAGAAATTGCCCCATAATTTGAGTCTGCCATTTGTTTCATAAACATCAATTCTGGCATACCTAATTTCTATTTTCCTTAGAAAGATGCCTATACTCTATAGGGTTCAACGGGTGGTTGTGTTCTTCAACAAAGAGGTGCAGCTTATATGTGGAAGTACCATCTACAAGTTTAAGCATGATATTAGCATTGCATCCTGTTACCTGAAAAGTCGATTTTCTTTTAAGCTTCCCACTGTTTGCTGGATCCAACGTGTTGATATTTACACTTGGAGGATCACCATGTCGGTTGCAACGAATATACTTGCTCTTCATCATTCCACTTTTTGTTTTTTTTGATGATGATAATTTTATGTCAAATCCAGACTTTATTGCATACTCTTTATAAATTCTGAAAGTCTCTTCAAATGATCCATAAATTTTTCCCCTAATTGGTTTGTCTTCATCTTTAACATAAGGTAACCAATATCGAGAACCACCAGGAGTCTCTATGTTGTTGTTATCATTTGAATATGCTGTTGGAGTGCTGTAGTGTGAACCTGTAAAGTCACAGGTAATTTTACATCAACATACTAATCCATATTATTAACAAAATCACCGGTGATTATTAAACATTTGGTGGCATTTTACATGAACAATCTAAGGCACATTATTAATAAAATCACCGGTGATTTCTACTTGTACCCAAGTCACTGAAGTACCTAAACAACTTTTAGTTGGTACAACTGTTAACAACAACGTTAAACCTTTTATAAACCATGTGTAGTTGCTACAACCGATTAAAATATCGCTCAAACACCCATCCAGTGTTTTTTTGTTCAAAGAAGTACAACAACAGATGGCATACATAACAGTCACTTTATTAAAACAAAATTGTATGTAATCACCGGTGATTACTAAACATATATGTTTAAACATTCTAAACTAAATTTACATCAACATACTAAACAAAATTATATGTAATCACCGGTGATTACTAAACATATATGTTTAAACATACTAAACTAAATTAATACAATCACAGGTGATTATTAAACATATATGTTTAAACATGTTTAGTAATCACATACTAAGGCATTAAACTAATAAAATCGCACGTGATTACTTACTTTCCAGTGTCTGGTTATTGATATTGTTTTCATTGCCATTATTTTCCAAATTATTGTTGGTTGTTGAATCCCCTCTTTCTTCAATAGTTTCTTCTGAAATTAGCGTCATTATCTGCAATTAAAAAAAAAAAATCAGATCTAAGAATCGATTGTTAAAATATCCTTCAATCGATTGTTAAAAAAAAAATCGGATCTAAGAATCGATTGTCAAACCTTCAATTGATTGTTAAAATTCGGATTACAATGGAGAGATTTATGTTTTAGGGTTTTAAAAATTGATCGAGTTTTGAGCGTCTGATTCTTAATATTTTCTCTTTTCTTTAGGCGCGTGTAACTTTTAAATATTTTCTAGAATATGACTAAAATGCCCCTCCGTGTGTTTGATCTATTAATGAATTTGTGTATCCTTGGATCTCTAGCAAAAAAGAGATCCCAATTGAACCCTCCCCTATATATATATAATATATATATATATATATATATATATATATATATATATATATATATATATATATATATATATATATATATAGATTGGGGTTCAAAGGGATCCCTACTTTTCTAAAGATCTAGGGATCCCCTTTTTAGCCACAAGATCAACTAAAATTCATGGCTGAGATTAAAAGTAGGGTTAAATGAATATCAATTAAAAACACACGGAGGGGCATAATGGTCTTTTTATATTTTTCTTTTTCTGTACACGCGTTCCTTCTCTCTCCTGTTTCTCTTCCACTGTCATCAAACTCTCCATCTCTCAGTTAGCTAAAATCCTCTAAATGAAACCCTAATTCTTTCGATTTCAATGAAATCAAAGCCTAATTGTTCATCTATTGCTAATAATGAGACTGGGATTGATGTTTTGGGGAATCAATCCTAATTCTGAATCACGCCATTTCGATATGTAAGGATTTAAATGGATGCGTAATCTTCCATTTCTGTTTTCTAATCTTCGATTTAGTTTAATTTGTGTTAATGATTTTTTAAGCTTTTTATTTTCTTCGGTTTTCAGTTTTTTAAGCTTTGTTTTATGTTTAATTTGTTACTTGTTTCACTCCAATCCGACAATGAAGAACTAATTTAATCTGTTAGTGATTCAGATAAAAATCACAAGTGATTTCATCCGACAATGACGAACTAACTTATATATTTGTAAAAGTGTTAAACGACGTTCACATATACTTTTGTATATAATTTATATAAAAATCACAAGTGATTTCTAATACAGTTTCTGAATTGTTATATTGTATAGTCGTAATATGAATTTGATATGTTTATGTTTATTTTTCTAGTACGAAAAATACATTAGTAAGGACAATAGAGCTCTTGGTAAGCTAAGAAGGGAAGATGAGCATGCCAACAGAAAGTTTTTGGGAGAAATCTGCTATATTTACAGGATCGAGAACGCTATCAAATTAGTGTGATTTTTGTGGTAAAGGAGTTACGTGAAGTAAAGTGTTCAAGATTTTTCATTTCAGCTCAAATATAGATGTGAAAGTGTTTAACGTGGTTCGGGTATTATTTATATGAAAATCAGATGTGTTTGTTTGTGTCTGATATGCTATGATTCAAATTTTTTAGTTTTTTCGGTATAAAAGATATGATCTTTAGGTTCTTGTATATATGACCGGTTTGAGTCAAAGCACAACCCAAATGGACCCAATTATAGGTAAAAGGATCCAAATTGCCACATTTAATAAGTGTCATAGGCTCTTTGTTTCTTTATTTAACTGGTTGTAGGTACCTTGTATAATGTAGAGGAGGGAAACTGAGATGTCGTGGCTTAATCATCTTCGCTATCGAGTAAGTCAAAAAGGGCGGAAGAAGGATATCCTTTAATGAAACTATATTCTGTCTTTTTATTTTCTTTCATACGGTTGATTACATGATAAGTGCTTTTTATTTGGCCTGCTCATTGTTGGTTGTCCTAAATCCGTGTCTTACTTCCAATGCATTTACTATAATGTATATATGTACTTATGACAACCAATTTACCCGAGTTTTATTCATTTCCTTACAAATTACACTCTTAAAGAATGTGTAGTTGTTACAGGTGTTAGTGTAGTTGTTAAAGGCGGTTCATTTCATCAAAAGTCTCATGGCGTCTAATGGTATTTTTTAATTTTCTTTTTTACTGTTTAAATTGTCTGTTTTACTTACATGAGATTTTGTCTTTTTATAAAACATAATTTTAGATAATCACTTGTGATTTTGGTTGTTACAGGTGTTAGTGTAGTTGTTAAAGGCGGTTCATTTCATCAAAAGTCTCATGGCGTCTAATGGTATTTTTTTAATTTTTTTTTTTTACTATTTAAATGGTCTGTTTTACTTACATGAGATTTTGCCTTTTTATAAAACATAATTTTAGATAATCACTTGTGATTTTGGTTGTTACAGGTGTTAGTTTAGTTATTAAAGGTGGTTCATTTCATCAAAAGTCTCATGGCGTCTAATGGTATTTTTTAATTTTTTTTTTTACTGTTTAAATGGTCTGTTTTACTTACATGAGATTTTGCCTTTTTATAAAACATAATTTTAGATAATCACTTGTGATTTTGGTTGTTACAGGTGTTAGTGTAGTTGTTAAAGGCGGTTCATTTTATCAAAAGTCTCATGGCGTCTAATGGTATTTTTTAATTTTTTTTTTTACTGTTTAAATGGTGTGTTTTACTTACATGAGATTTTGCCTTTTTATAAAACATAATTTTAGATAATCACTTGTGATTTTGGTTGTTACAGGTGTTAGTTTAGTTGTTAAAGGCGGTTCATTTCATTAAAAATCTCATGGCGTCTAATGGTATTTTTTAATATTTTTTTTACTGTTTAAATGGTCTGTTTTTACTGACATGAGATTTTGCCTTTTTATAAAACATAATTTTAGATAATCACTTGTGATTTTGGTTGTTACAGGTGTTAGTTGTTAAAGGCGGTTCATTTCATCAAAAGTCTCATGGCGTCTAATGGTATTTTTTAAATTTTATTTTTTACTGTTTAAATGGTCTGTTTTCCTTACATGAGATTTTGCCTTTTTATAAAACATAATTTTAGATAATCACTTGTGATTTTGGTTGTTACAGGTGTTAGTGTAGTTGTTAAAGGCGGTTCATTTCATCAAAAGTCTCATGGCGTCTAATGGTATTTTTTAATTTTTATAGTTTCTAATGGTATTTTTTAATGAATCTTCGTATTGAATTGTTATATAGTTTCTAATATGAGATGACATGTTTATAAAAAAATCGCAAGTGATTTTTAATACAGTTTTGAATTATTATTATGTATGGCTTGGGTTTTGTAAGTTTCTTTCCATCCTGCTTCATTCCGTTCTTGCATTCTAAAATGAGGAATCCAAAAATACAACAAGAGAGTCAGCGAGAGTTGACTTAGTTAGCGAGGATGATACCAGCTACAGTCCAGCAATTAGCGTATTCCATCAAGAAGCAGGAGCTTTTTCTCATGATGAAGGGTTTTCGAGTATAATGGTAAGATCGAGTCACTATTTGATGGTGTAGATTTATATGAGCCATTGAATCGAGCTCAATTTGATGAGCTGAACAATGACTTCTGAACAATGACTTGTTAAGAAAGATAATGGACTTGTGGAAAGGCTATGAAGGATGCTTGATTGAAGAAACGTAATTCTTCGTCAATTGCTAATAAGGGACTGCGATTGTTGTTTTGTGGAATCGATCCTATTCTAAAACATCATTTCGATATGTAAAATTTCGTTTTTTATTTTACTCAGTGGCATAACGGGTGGGTTGGGAAAGAGTTCAATGGGTTCAGGTCAAAAGAGGTAACTTTTTGTGTGGATTGGGTCAGTACAACTGTTTCTACATAAGGTACAAGAGCCTAAAGCAGACTCATGATCAATCTGGTCAATCAGCCAGGATTATGGCATTAATTTTGACGAGGAAGATGACTCTGTCAAGTCATTTCAGTGCCAATGTAGTAGCCGAAAGTGTAGAAAAGTTTAACTCTCCAGCTGTAAGTATGATCCTTTTAATATTTTTCTTTTCTTCTAGCAATTAACTTTTAGCAGTTTTGTTAGTAAAATCTTTCATTAAACCCAATTTGAAATACCATAAGCTGCGGAAGTATCATGCTGGAGCCTATATTTGGGAGAATGGCTGGTTTGTCGGGTTGGGTAACGGGTCATAGCTGTTCCAAGACAGGCTGTGTTGGATGACCTGACAGTTTTTTTTTTTGCGTTTTCTTTAGACTCAGAGAAGTGTTTGACTACTCCCCAAAATGCCTAAAATACTACTCAATGCCAAATTACTCCAAAAAGTTCTAAATTCATATTTTAAGTGTTGTGGAGCTTGTTTGGCTAAACTTTTTTTTGGTGGCAATAAGTTAACTGTTTGGGTCAAAATAATAACATTAGATTGTTTTGTAATGATGCCAATGGACTAATATGCATTTGTGAATTAGGTGGAGAACCCCCGAGCGTCATTACTATCATGTATGTAATTGGTGAACACATTTTTCTGTGATTTTTACGTTTACATATTTTTACATCTGTTATCCTTACACGTAAAACTTTTATCCGATTCTGATTGACAGATAGCGTTCTTTAACACAAAAGAAGTGAAAGCCCTCGAAGAGTTGACTCGGGTGAGTTGGTGGCTGTTCTTTTAGATTTCCGAGCTGAGGTCTCCTTATATTACTTTATTATTATGTTGTAAAACGTGCTTTTCTTACTGTTGTTTATGCTGTTAAAAATCCGGGTTTAAGATGATGTTAAAAGTTTTTTGAAATATGTTTATGTAATAACCGTTGAGACCTCACAGCTCACTTTTAGGCGCTACGATGGGTGATAGGCATTTGCAGCTTGTTGCGGAACAATGATGGGTAACAGGTATTGACATTTTTTGTGATAATATAACTAACTTGTTTCTTTACATTTCAAACATATGAATCGCTTGTTCTAAACGCCTTGTATCATTTGGTAATACTTTTTTTGTATTTGGTTTAGGCGTATGGTTGCTCGAAGGAGACCGAGATCGATGGAGTTCCTATGTTAAATGACCACAATATCCACACCATATCTGTTAGCTACCCGTTTAAGTGAAGAGCAAACGAATGACTCGTGAGATGTGCTTTTAGAGTTTATATGTGTTTGGCGTCAATATTTGTTTTTTTTAATGTATTTGGATTAAAAAATATTTGAGGTTATGAGTTTGTTGACTACAAAATTACATTTAAGTTATTTAGTGACTTAATTTAATAAAATCACAGGTGATTACTAAACATTTGATGACATTTTACATCAACGTACTAAGGCACTAAATTATAAACAGTTCTTAATGTAAAAACTATAGAATCACAGGTGACATAGTTATTGTTCAAAGAAAATACACCAAACCGAAAATAAGTCCAAGTTCCTTATAATCTCAAACAAAATATTTCATTCATGATCTCCACAGATTCTATCAAATTTGAAATTTATAAATTTTGGTTTTTGAAAATCACATGTGATTTCAATTTTTTACAAAAAAATCACATGTGATTTTGAGAAAAAAAAAAAAAAAAGTTAAGTAAAACATAGCAAAAAAAAAAAAAACGAATTAAAAATCGAAAAAATATAATAATTTGTTGACTACAAAATTACATTTAAGTTATTTAGTTAATTTAATTAAATCACAGGTGATTACTAAACATTTGGTGACATTTTACATTAAGGTACTAAGGCACTAAATTATAAACAGTTCTTAATGTAAAAACTATAGAATCACAGGTGACGTAGTTATTGTTCAAAGAAAATACACCAAACCGAAATAAGTCCAAGTTCCTTATAATCTCAAACAAAATATTTCATTGATGATCTCCACAGATTCTATCAAATTTGAAATTTATAAATTTTGTTTTTTGAAAATCACATGTGATTTCAATTTTTTACAAAAAAATCACATGTGATTTTGAAAAAAAAGAAAAAAAGTTTTGTAAAACATAGCAAAAAAAAAAAAAAACGAATTAGAAAACAAAAAAAATAATAATTTGTTGACTACAAAATTACATTTAAGTTATTTAGTGACTTAATTTAATAAAATCACAGGTGATTACTAAACGTTTGGTGACATTTTACGTTAAGGTACTAAGACACTAAATTATAAACAGTTTTTAATGTAAAAACTATAGAATCACAGGTGACATAGTTATTGTTCAAAGAAAATACACCAAACCGAAAATAAGTTCAAGTTCCTTATAATCTCAAACAAAATTGATGATCTCCACAGATTCTATCAAATTTGAAATTTATAAATTTTGGTTTTTGAAAATCACACGTGATTTCAATTTTTTACAAAAAAATCACATGTGATTTTGAAAAAAAAAAAAAAAGTTAAGTAAAATATAGCAAAAAAAAAAAAAATGAATTAAAAAACGAAAAAAATAATAATTTGTTGACTACAAAATTACATTTAAGTTATTTAGTGACTTAATTTAATAAAATCACAGGTGATTACTAAACATTTGGTGACATTTTACATCAAGGTACTAAGGCACTAAATTATAAACAGTTCTTAATGTAAAAACTATAGAATCACAGGTGACATAGTTATTGTTCAAAGAAAATACACCAAACCGAAATTAAGTCCAAGTTCCTTATAATCTCAAACAAAATATTTCATTGATGATCTCCACAGATTCTATCAAACTTTCATTGATGATCTCCGAGTAAGAATGTCCTTTCTTCCTCAACACCTCAATCTGTCATTTTTAATCAATCGTTAACATAAAGTAAAAAATATAATGGAGAAAGACAGTTTTCGTTATCGATCATACTCACCTGGGCCATCATTAGAGCAACATAGACACCAGCAGTGAAAGGATATAACGGGCCTAAATCACCTGCAGGGATATTAAAAATCGATATAACGCCTGTAAGTGTTTCCTATTTTAGCATTTCACACTTTTAAGTATTTTTATAGTGTTTGGTTATTAAAAATCGAGAGGTTTGCAGGGGAGAGGTTGATAAGCAACTTATCGAGATTTGTGGTGATTGTGTGGGTGTTTGTGGTTCTTGTGCTGACATCAAGCTACACAGCAAGCTTGACATCCATGTTGACTGTACAAAAGCTTCAGCCTAAGTACACGGATATCTATCAGATCCTGAGGAACGGAGAATCAGTAGGATACCAAGATGGTTCGTTTGTCAAAGACATGCTGAAAAACATGGGTTTCAATGATAGCAAGTTAAAAACCCTCAGCACTTTCGAGCAGTATGACCAAGCACTCCAATTAGGAAGTCAGAACGGAGGAGTTTCTGCGATTATGGATGAACTGCCTTACTTTAGAGTTTTCCTTGGTAAATATTGTAGCAAGTATACTATGACCGGCCCCACCTACAAAACCGCAGGCTTGGGTTTTGTAAGTTTCTTTCCATTCTGCTTCATTCCGTTCTTGCATTCTAAACATACCTTCTTGACAATGATTATACTGCACATACATACAGGCGTTTCCAAAAGGATCTCCGTTAGTCCATGATGTTTCTAGAGCAGTTCTGCAAGTGACGGAGGAACAAATGACAAACATTTCCAAACAATGGTTTGGAGAGTCAGCCAGTTGTGAACAGCAGAATGGAGCTACAGTTACCTCCGACACGCTCACACTTGAAAGCTTCAAGGGTCTTTTTCTCATCGCTGGCTTATCATCCACCTCTGCACTCGTGCTTTTCTTCTTGACGTTTTTGTATCAAAACAGAGAAATGTTAGTATCCCAAACTTCAATAAGCCAAAAGCTTGTTGCAATAGCAAAAACATTCGACGGGTTTAAAGATGAGGAATCCAAAAATACAACAAGAGAGTCAGCGAGAGTTGACTTAGTTAGCGAGGATGATACCAGCTACAGTCCAGCAATTAGCGTATTCCATCAAGAAGCAGGAGCTTTTTCTCATGATGAAGGGTTTTCGAGTACTGAACCAGGGACTCCCATTAACGACCCTATTCAAGTTTCAGAAACTACCACAGAAACGTCGGTGTAATTATATTCAAGCATAATCACATGTGATTTTAATCGATTAAGTTTAAAACAAATCATCTTATTCTAATTAACAATTTAGCTAACAATTCATATTAACTTTTCTAACAAATAATTTTGTGAATTAACTAAGTAAACCAATTTTAATATATTGAGTAACACTCGGTTATCCTTTGCTACACACAATCACAAATAACATTAAACAGCTACTCGATTAGCATTTAAACATAATATAATAAACTTTTTCTATCTGTAAAGTGATGTATCACTTGTGATTTTGTTTTAACAATTTAAACATAATATTAAAAACTTACCTTCACCACTCTGCATATCATTTGTCTGTGTGGGCTTATGAACAGTTTGCTGATTAGTTTCATCAATGTTTTCTACATTTGAAGCCATCTTAAATTTTTAGTATGTTTTTTTTTGTAAAGTTGTTCAATCGAATGACCTAATTGCCTGATTTATTCAATTGATCCATAGAATTTGTTGAATAAATTTCAATCGAGATTCAATGACGGATTACAATGGAGAGATTTTTGTTTTAGGGTTTTAGAAATTGATTGAGTTTTGAGGCGTGTGGAGATTTTTTTTTTTTTTTTTAAGCACCTGTAAGTTTTTAATACTTTTTGAATATGACAAAAGTGCCCCTCTGTGGTTTTGATCCCTAAGTGAATTTGTGTGGCTGAAAAGTGGATCTTTAGATCTCTAGAAAAAAAAGAGATCTTGAACCCTCCCATATATATATATATATATATATATATATATATATATATATATATATATATATATATATATATATATATATATATATATATATAGTTGGTTTCATTTAAGAACCATGTAAATATTTAGGAACCATTAGGAACCAATATTCACCAATGTATATATATGATATTCACCAGTGTATATTTAATATGATATTCACCAGTGTATATACATATAATATTTACCAGTGTATATACATATAATATTCACCAGTGTATATATATATATATACATATGCTTTATATACACTGGTGAATATCATATATATACACTGGTGAATATTGGTTCCTAATGGTTCCTAAATATTTAGTGGTTCCTAAATGAACCCACCTATATATATATATATATATATATATATATATATATATATATATATATATATATATATATATATATATATATATATATATATATATATATATATATATATATATATATATATATATATATATATATATATATCGTCTTGATTGTTCCTTTAAGCTGTTTGTTATTTTTGTGTCTTTCTTTCATAATATTTATGTTCAGAAATGATATAACTTTTACTTAAATATCATTTTAAATATGTGGTGTTGAGATTTATGATAATAATACGACACCAGGAGATAAAATTCTATATATAATACAAATGAAGAAATTTTTATCTCTTCTGAGGTTACTATTCACACATACCTATGGTTTTCCTTCTTCCCTTCTCACCGCCTAATTCCAGTATCATCTTCAACAAAATTTCTCACTTAACCCTAATGGAGTTCAACACCAACACCTGCAAATACCAAATCTTATACCTCTGTCTTAATTGAAATTGTTATAATCTTAGCCTTAATCTCCAGTTTTTGTTACGAACACACAATCAAAGGTTGGTTTATTTACTTTTATTACATGTCTAAATGCCTAATTCCCTATTCTCTTATTAAGAGCCATTGATGGGCAATACTTTACATTTATTTTTAAACTCGCTTCTTGCTATTTGTAGATGTCATTGAAAGTGACCCACATCCTTATTCCAAACGCATCCGATCAAGTAGCTTAATAGATGACACTCTACAAACAGACCAACATATTCGTATGACCTAGGACACGTTGTCGTCTAAGAGTTTGTAGGCACTTTTCCTTTATATTTGTTTATTCTATATGCTTACTCTATTTTTTATTTCTTTGTTATTTCTCAACTGTTGTGTATAGGTGCATCGCCTATTTATGTCGACCTTGGTGATTGTATTGAGGTATGTAAGCTTTGTAAAGCAACCTTCCGGTATGAGGAGCAGTTCTAAGCATATTTTAAAGTTTAAAAGGCTCGATTGCGATGGAGGAAAGGTTAACACAAGTACAATCAAAATATATATAAATCAGATTATAGTAATTTTAAGTTTTAACACATTGACCATTTTTAACATACAACCACACGATATATAACACAAGTCAGTATGCAAATCCCAGTTACAGGTTGGTCAATTTCAGATAAATCAGATTCGTAATTTTAGATAGTATTTAAACTTAAACATCATTTTCATGAGAACATCCGACGCAGACCTATTTCCCTCGATTATATATATATTTGTAGAATATTTGATATTCTTTATAACGCTTAAAAGATGTGGAGTGTGTTGGATTAAAGGTACGTGTTTAGGATAAGATAATATCAGAAGTTGAATAGTGGAAACTTTACAAAAAACTTTTTTTGATGAGATTATAGAACATCGGGTTATACAACATCTTACGTGTACCCATTAAGTGTTTCTCAAAATACGTTGGTCAAGATAAAAACTTAGAACTTAGTAACATATATGCCAATAAAAGTAACTGAGATGCTCCTTTTTGTAGTCGTAGTCAATCATGTTAAGAGTATATAGTTAAGCCATAATATTTAAGTGGGTAAGTAAGATAACCTTCCACATAAATGTGAATCGGAATCTCTATGTGCTATTTCTTCAAGTCAAAACTATATTCAACCTATCTTTAACTCTAATATTTTTGGTGTTCTTTCTTTGTTTTCTTTATTGAGTTTATATTAGCAATAACACATGTTTGCGCTACCTACATGATTGTGATCAACTATGTATCAATGGATCAACTATGTATCAATGGACCCGTGTAACCTCCATTTGGAACAACAACAAAAACTCTACACCAACAACCTTACTCATGTATTGATATAACTAGGGGTGTCAAAATGGACGGGTCGGGCCGGGTTGGATGACGGGTCATAATGGGTTGCGGGTCAAACGGGTCATTTAAATATCCAGGTTGAATGGGTCAAGGGTCAAACGGGTTTGGCTGGGTCGGGTCGGGTCAACCCGTCAATATTTTATATAAAATTTTAATATTTTATGAGTACATTATGTTATATACTTAATTAACATTTATGAAATTATCAAATGTCTAAACTTATACTTACCTATTTATAAATCAATTATTATTTATTTATTATTTTATTATTTATATTTATAAAAAGTAGTTGTTTGTGTTTTAAAAAGTAATCGAAAAGAAAAAAAAAATATTTTTATATGAGAAAAATTAAAATAACTTTAATTAAATTATAATACTGATCAATTAAATCATTATTTTAATGACTAATCAATTGTAACTAAAAAATTTAAAAAGAATGTAAATAAATTGAAAATTAGATGGACACGTGGTAGAGATCTAAACCAACAAAACCATTTAGAAAACCTCTATCTCTCTGCTCGCAAATCAGTCGACGACATCAATTGATCTGAAAATAGTTGTTTATTTCAAATCATCATTGGTGAATCTAGTTGAATAATTCAACCCGTGAATGACCCGTATGACCTTCTTAGAAATCAGAAAATGATTTTAACAGACCCGTTTGACCCTTTAGTTAGTTTGGCAGTCACCCAAATTAACCCAGAAGGTCATAAAACTGACCCAAATGAACCTAATTTTAAACACACGGGTCAGCTTTGCCAGATCTAGATATAACCAACGGAATACAATGCCCTTTTCTAAACACCAGGTAAACTACAATAAAAAAAAAAAATACAATGGTTATCATTTCACAATCTTAATGTTTACACTTCTCTTAATTTTTCAACTTTCATCATGTAGCTACAACTACATGAATTGACAACCAAGAAAGCAAAGGCACTCGGATCAGATCGTGATCAGCGCATCGAGAAAAACAGTAACAAAGACATGGATCTTTATTGCACTTTATTCTGAGGTTGTCTATATTTCTATATATTTTATATTACTTGGGTACATGATATGTGTTACATGTGTATATTTCATCATGCCTTTCAAAATTCACTCTCCTTTATTCATCCAACATGCATATACAAGAACCTGCAGGCACAATTTCCTGGTTGTTACACATGTCTCAAAATAAAAACGTAATGACTAAATAAGAACAATTTGTTTTATAAATCATCCGACGACCTTTAAGAATATCAAATGCCCGTTTGACATCCTTTCTTGCATTCTTATTTAGTTATCACGTTTTTATTTCATGCATTGTCTTTTCTAATTTGTTAATTTCTTTTTTATTAATGTAACGTGTTTCTATATTAATTAAATGTGTCTTTTCTAATTTGTTAATTTCTTTTTTATTAATGTAACATGTTTCTATGTTAATTACATGTATTTTTTTAGTTTCAGTTAAAAAATCAAATTTGACAACTTAAGTTATCATTATAATTGTTGAGTTGTAACTAAATTATGATGGTCAAATGTTGGCGTAGCATCCACAATTCAAGTTGTGGGTGTTATCATACAAAGTGTTTTTATATCTATTTTCAGTTTACATTGTCAAAAGCCTTATCTAATAATTTTTATTATATAAATGTTTTATACCTATTTTGCGGCTTATAAATTTTTAAAATTAAACCATTTTTCATAACAATAATTAGAGTAAATTACATAGATCGTCCCTAAGGTTTATATGGAATTACGGTTATCGTCCCTAAGTTTAAAAAGTTGCATGGATTGTCCCAAAGTTTAGAGTAATTACGGATTTCGTCCCTAATTTGGACGTCCGTTAATTTTCACCATTAGCCATCCCTCACGTGTTAAACACGTGAGGGGTATTTTGGTCTTTTCGCATTATCAAGAACTCTTTCTCTTTCTCTTTCTCTTTCATCCCACCACCAACACCAAAATAATTTCAACCCAAATCTCCATTACCCAATTTCAAAACTCTACAAAAATCCCACCATCAAAAAATCAAAAATCAAAATCAAAATCAAAATCATAACCAAAAATCAAAATCAGATTCATAACAAAAAATCCCAAAATCAAACCAATAACCAGATTTCCTCGTTTGAAAACCACCAAATCCGGCCATATCCGTCACCATCACCGTCTTCAATTCGCACACTCCTTTGGACCGCCGCGACTCCGGTTCGCGTCAATTCTCGTCCAATCAGCTACACTCCAATCCGATGTGGCGCGAGTCCAGATTCCGGCGGAAATAAGAAGACGTCAGCACGGCTGTCGCAGGTTCAGCCACAGCTGCGGTTTCACTGATCAAACTGAAACTCCATTGATGGCGGCGGTTGGCCGGAGATGGAGGAGGTGTTTCCGGATAATGATGGTGGTGGTGCTGTAACCGGATCTACTGCAGTGTGACTTTAGAAGTGGTGATATATATATATATAAACAATTTTCTTGACTTTGAAAAAGAAAACCCAGGTCAAAATTTGTGAAATGGGTTTTAAAGATTTGATTGTTTAATAATGATTATGAGGAGGATGGTCTTAATTTGTTGTTTTTAAAGTTGTTGTTGATGTAGAAAGAAAAGGGAATGACCACCATTGAAGAGAAGATTAATTCTAACAGCTGGGACATTTAGAAGAATAAAGGCGAAAAGACCAAAATACCCCTCACGTGTTTAACACGTGAGGGATGGCTAACGGTGAAAATTAACGGACGTCCAAATTAGGGACGGAATCCGTAATTACTCTAAACTTTGGGACCATCCATGCAACTTTTTAAACTTAGGGACGATAACCGTAATTCCATATAAACCTTAGGGACGATCTATGTAATTTACTCCAATAATTATAAAGTAAAAACTAGCTTGTTTCTTGTTTATTACTATTTCTCTCCCATAATTATTATTCCCGAATAAAAAGACATACACATTGTTAAATAAAAGTACGATAATTGCATTTCACAATTGCACAACCAATTAAAAGCAATATTTACCACATAAAATCATATAGATTTGTGGAATTACAAATTAACAATAATTTTGAAACATTAAAAATCAAAATAAAAATATTGACAACAAATATAGAATACAATTATATCGTTTAGGGTAACAGATGGTATTATTATTATTATTATTAGATATCTGTGTTTTAAGTATCTATATTTACTTATAATGGAGGATCGTCGGATGGCTAATATTCGAGAATTTCCAAATAGTGGAATCGTATGTGTTTGAAACTCCTGACTCTTTGTTTACCCTATGTTTTAATTACCATAATGTGATTAATGGCATACTTATGCATTTGAAACTCCTGACTCTTTGGTTGCCCTATTTTTTAATTACCATAATACATTTGAAACTCCTGACTCTTTGGTTGCCCTATGTTTTAATTACCATAATATGATTAATGACATACTTATGCATTTGAAACTCCTGACTCTTTGGTTGCCCTATGTTTTAATTACCATAATGTGATTAATGGCATACTTATGCATTTGAAACTCCTGACTCTTTGGTTGCCCTATGTTTTAATTACCATAATGTGATTAATGGCATACTAATTATTGAGGTATTCCAAAGGTTGGTGGTTTTTTGTTTTTCTATATAAGTTAGTTCGAAAAGTTACATTTGCATCAACAAGCCCCGTAACTACGTACAATCATGTCTCTTTCGAAAAACATGTCTCGCTCCAAGATTGGCGCCCTTGACCCAACTAGAGAAGATTGAGTTGTTCATGTACGACTTTGTAGAATGTGGGAGGCAATAAATACGAAACTTGGTGATGTCTTACTTGGGTTGGAGATGGTTATGGCTGATGATGAGGTAATTTCTAATTTGTTTGATACAATAATTTCTACCATGTTAAATTAGTTATGTACGACTTTGTAGAATGTGGGAGACAATAAATACGAAACTTGGTGATGTCTTACTTGGGTTGGAGATGGTTATGGCTGATGATGAGGTAATTTCTAATTTGTTTGATACAATAATTTCTACCATGTTAAATTAGTTTCTTACATTTTTTTTTTTTTTTTTTTTTTTTTACCAAAAAGGGCGGTTCGATACAAGGTTTCATCACTAGAAATCATATACGAAAGTTTAAGCCTCTTCTCGAAGAGGGCCAGGTATATCAAATCTCGAGGTTCAGAGTGATTGAAGGTCAAATGGGATATAAAGTTGTCCCGAATCAATACCGCATCTGTTTTAACATTGCAACATCGGTTCGTAAACTTGAAGGTGGTCATAAGAAGTTTCCATTGAATGTGTTTAGTTTCACACCAACCGAAGTTCACCTACAAAGAATCAACAACAAATCCCTCCTCACTGGTGCCGGTTTTTCTTTTCTCTAAGTGTTTATGTTTTCTTTCCTATATCCAGTTTTTTGTGGGTTGTTGTCGTTCAAATGACGTCTGGCTATGTGTTTACAGATGTAATACGGTGTTTCGTAGGTGCAGGCGAGATTATTCGCCTTGACAATGAAAAAAAAAGTGTGAAACGCGACGTTAAGCTATCTGTTAGCAGGTTATTGTTGTGTATTTTCCTTTGTTTCTGCGTACCTATTTCTTTTTGTCATGTTTATACTAACCTTCCCTTTTGTATGTTGCTTACTGCTTACTAAATAAATAGTACCACTGACAAAGTAATGACCGTGACCCTTTGGGGAAAACTTGCTGAGTCATTTGACTACAGTTCCTACACAGCTGATGGGGAGCATGTTATAACAGCTATAACATCATTGACCGTTAACAAGTTTGCAACATCGGTTCGTAAACTTGAAGGTGGTCATGAGGAGTTTAGTTTTAATAAGGTGTTTGGTAGGTGCAGGCGAAATTATTCGCCTTGACAATGAAAAAAAAAATGTGAAACGCGACGTTAAGCTATCTGTTAGCAGGTTATTATTTTGTATTTTCCTTTGTTTCTGCCTACCTACTTCTTTATGTCACGTTTATACTAACCTTCCCTTTTGTATGTTGCTTACTGCTTACTAATTAAATAGTACCACAGACAAAGTAATGATCGTGACCCTGTGGGGAAAACCATGTATTTTAATTTTAGAAAGTAGAAGGTCGGTGGGGTTAAAGACACCAAACTCCCGATTCTGATCATTATTCGTGACAAATTTCTCTTTACAGAATTGTCACCACGCAACGCGCGGGAATACGCCTAGTTAAAAATAAACCTGAATAATTATTTAATTTCAATCATGGCTCATAAATTTGGGATTATATAAACTCTAGCTTTTTCATTTTGGTTTAAGGATAATTATTATTTGAATCAAACATATATATATATATATCCTAGCATTAATGGATAAAAGTTATCCACCCAAGTTTCATTTAAAAAAACACTTTAAAGAAAAAACTTTTAATAATGTTTATAAACTTTGTCCAAAATTAAACTGTTTTTTAAAATTTCAATTTATAAAAAGTCTTAAATGTATTAATTTGTAATAAAAATGGAAAGATTAACAACTATCAGTCTTGTTTACATTAAGATATCGTAATATTTATAACAAGAAACCGATAACTTTAAATTTTATAATATATATATATATATATATATATATATATATATATATAGATTGGGGTTCAAATGGGATCTCTTTTTTTCTAGAGATCCAGGGATCACCTTTTCAGCCACAAGATCACCTAAATTTTGTGGCTGAGATTAAAAGTTGGCTTTAAATGAATTATAAGGAAAAGACACGGAAGGGCAATTTAGTCTTTTTACCTTTTTCTCTTTTTTTACTCCACGCGCTTCTCCTCTTTAACGGGTTTCTAATTTGAACCACAATTTCACCTAGTCATTTTTAACCTAATTTTTTCGATTGAAAATCGAATTGAACTCTAATTCGTCAATTGAAAAACGAGATAAAGCTCTTCTTATCATCAAATTCTTCCGTTGAAACATGTCATCTATAGGTATTTTTTAGATTTCTTTTATCAACTGTTTTATACATATATATATATATATATATATATATTTTTTGTGGTTTATTCAGTCACATGTGATTTTGTTTGTTTTTTTTTTTTTTTTATTGTTCTTTTGTAGGTCGTACTCGTAGAAGTGAACGGATATTCAAAAAAATTGGGTTGAGTAAATTTAAAAACACACCCAGTACTCCTGTTGTTATTGAAGATGTTGTTAATGGTAATGTATCCAGTTTTTGTGTATATATTTTTTTATATGATGTTTTTGTTTTATTTTTTCATGAATCTGTATACGTAGTTACATGTGTTTGTGCTATGTTTTTATTTTGCAGCTGAAGCACAATCACCTGTTTTTTAAGCACAATCACCTGTGACTGGAGCACAAACACCTGTGACTGGAGCACAATCACATGTGATTGAAGAACAATCACCTGTTTTTGAAGAACAATCACCTGTGATTGAAGAACAATCACCTGTTTTTGAAGAACAATCACCTACTCCTGTTGTTATTGAAGATGTTGTTAATGGTAATTTATCCAGTTTTTGTGTATATATTATTTTTATATGATGTTTTTGTTTTATTTTTTCATGAATCTGTATACGTAGTTACATGTGTTTGTGCTATGTTTTTATTTTGCAGCTGAAGCACAATCACCTGTTTTTGAAGCACAAACATCTGTGACTGGAGCACAATCACATGTGATTGAAGAACAATCACCTGTTTTTGAAGAACAATCACATGTGATTGGAGCACAAGCACATGTGTTTGAAGGTCCATCTTATGTTTATGACACTACTGTTAATGAAAGCGAGAAAGAGAAGACAACGCAGGGTATGTCTAAGAAGTACACAAGAAGTAAGGTTCTTGAAGAAATTAGAACTTCATCATTTCGTCGTTCTACAAGGAGTTCTGCTATTAAGTCTGATGATTTATCAAGAGGGAAAGAGGTTGTTTCTAAAAGGAAATCAGTTTGTGTTGATGATTCTGTTTTGGTAAAGGTTGCTAAACCGAAGAAATTTTTAGCTATTAGAACTCGCATGTCCCCACATAGTTTATTCATTGCATTGAATAATTTAAGTTTAGAACAGAAGCTTTGTTTAAAAGAAATGGGTTTTGGTGGTTTATACAAGATGCCATGTGATGGGCTTCCTGCACATATTGGTCATTTTGTTATCGATAATTTTAATCCAAGGAATATGACTTTGAAGTTGAAGAATGGCGTAATTAATATAAATGAGGGAGCTGTTCATGAAATTCTTGGTATTCCTTGTGGTGGTTTGAACATTTGTGATTTAAATGAACTTCCTATGGAGGATCGACCTTTAATTAATCACTGGTATTCTCAGTTTCTATCTGGCAATAAAGTTCGTGCAACTGATATTTGCAAAGCTATTGTCAATCCTTCTGAAGCGGGAATTCTGTTTAAACTTAATTTTCTGGTCTTGTTTTCAAATACAATGGTTGGATGCCCTAGTTCCGGTTCCTGTGACGTTAAAGTTTTGAAGTTTTTTGACGAATCTGTTGATATTTCTTCTTTAAATTGGTGTCGTTATATTTTAGATTCTTTGGCTCATAGTAAAAGTGGATGGGAGAAATATGGGAGTGGTTTATATGGTGGTCCACTTACTTTTCTTGTTGTAAGTTTTTTTCTTTTCTTTATCATTCTTATTATCTATTGTTTTATTGTTATGTTACTTAATAAATTTTTGGTTTTTATATATAGCTTTTGTATTTTGATTATGTGAAATTCCACTTGTATGATATACCTCGTGGGAGACCTGCAATTCAATCCTGGAGTATGGATAAAATGAAGACTAGGCAAGATCTTGAAATGAAAGAAGGAGGGTTTGGGATTTGGGATTTGCAACCTGATTATAATGAGTTGATCATGAACGAAGATTTTGCTGTTGATGTTAGTTTTTTTACTTCTTCTTTATAAACATTCCCTGAAATGATTAATCACCGGTGATTTTATTAAAATTAAGTCACCTAAATGATTAAACTGGTGTTTATTATATAGTAATCACCGGTGATTTTATTATATAGTAACATTCTATAGTTAATCATCTGTTTATTATATAGTAATCACCGGTGATTTTATTAAAATTAAGTCACTAAAATGATTAAACTGGTGTTTGGGGGTGTTTTGTTTGAGCTTATATAAGGGCTTATTAGCTTATTGAGTTTTCTTTTAACTATTTGTTTTCAATATTTATTCTTTTTCTGTGTTTTTTGTTATTTTGATTTTTTTTGTTTTTTTTTTTTTTTTTTTGGATATGGTGCGTAAACTGCAGTCGAAAATTTCCGTTTTGTTGGATGATAAAGATGATATAATGTCATATCTACAAGAAGCTGTCCACAAATTTCCTCTTCATCCAAAAATATTGGATTTTAAAGAGTTGTTTAAATCTGTTTTTGTTTGTGATGATGATGATATTGAAGATGCAGTTCAAGGAGGTGTTTAAACATTAGTTGTTCTTTGTTAAGTAGTTTGTTTGTTGTTAAGTAGCTTTTTTTATGTAGCTGATTTATGTTATTTGAATACTTTTTAGAATTCCTGGACAAGTTATGACCAATCTTTCAATATATTATATGTATGTGCTTTTTTATGTAGATCAACTCTTTTTTTGTGTATGTTTAAACATGTTTGGTAATCACATACTAAGGCATTAAACTAATAAAATCACAGGTGATTACTATAAAAACAACAGAAATCTTCAAACACATTAAAATTCAAACACAAACAAACATATATTAAAATTCAACAAACATATATTAAAATTCAACAAACACAAACAAACAGAAATCACATTTCCTCTTTATCCTTCTCAGATTAGAGGTTTACATACCAACAAACACATTAAAATTCAACACAAACAAACATAAGACAAACAAACAAACATATTGGCTTCAAACGAGACAATCTTTTCATCTTAGACGTCGTATTTTTCCACATTGAACACCAATAGAAGACCAGAGTTTGTTTGTTGCAAGGTTTTTGTGAAGAGCAACATAGTCCCACATCGCAACCCATTTCTTTTTCTCCATTTGTTCCAATTACCATTGATAGTTACATGGCTAGTTGGAACATTCCTTTGTGGGTCGGGGTGTGTTTGCATTCCGAATATCCAATTGGCATCATTGGTGAAAACAATTTCACAATATTCATATTCAGTAAGGTTATGTTCCCTTACAAAGTATGCTGGTATTGTCTGCAAAAAATGACATAGTTATTGTTTTTTATATACACAACATATATTAAAGGTAAACCATGATATTATGAATATATAAAAACTATAGAATCACAGGTGATTACTATAGAATCAAAGGTGATTACTAAACATTTTTGTGATGAATATATTATGAATATACATTACTTACCAATCTTCCCCTTGTGACTTGTTGCGATCAAGTGTAATGGCAAAGCAATCATCTGGCATTTTTTTGGTTTTTTGTTTAGTGTACTCCTTTCTCTTCCATATACATCCTTTATATAGGCAATATGATGGTTAAAAATACCTCTTACTTTTTTCAATTTCTTCAATGCATTGAATGGTCATTCAATTTCTTTCTGTTTCTGCTTTTTGAATTGTAATGAGTACAAGCTAGGAGTAGTCTTCAAATGCATTGAATTGTCATTTCTTTTTTTTCTTTTTCTGCATTTTTGCATTGAGTTGTAAATCAATATTTTGATAGATGGATGAATGGTTGTATAGATTCGTATATGTTTTCAATGCTTTTTTATTCTTTTTGTGGTTCTGCGTTTCTGTCACATTTTCCAAAACAAGAATATATTCTTTCACATTTACCAAGTATATATTCTCCAACCACTTGCAATAAAAGCCAAAATACAGAATGCATTAAACAAAATTATATGTAAAAACTATAGAATCACCGGTGATTATTAATAAAATCACCATTCTAAGGCACATTATTAATAAAATCACCGGTGATTACTAAACATTTGGTGGCATTTTACATCAACATTCTTAAGGCACATTATTAATAAAATCACCGGTGATTACTAAACATTTGGTGACATTTTACATCTACATACTAAGGCACCAAATGTACTAAGGCAGTAATTGACAAATTAAGGTATTAAGGCACTAAATCACAGGTGATTTTCCTTTATACTTTGTTGACTACAAAATTTAAGAACCTTAAATGTATTAAGGTATCAAGGCACTAAATCACAGGTGATTTTCCTTTATAATTTGTTGACTACAAAATTACAAATGCTATATGTGTACTCTACATAATAAAGCAAAAGCTATAAATGCAGGAATCTTTTTCAAATTTGTGTAGTCTTATCCTATATACATGTGTAGGGATTGGACAAGTGAGAAAATACTGTATCGATTGTGAAAAGAATCACATGTGATTACTTTATTTTGTTTTGTTACTGTTTTTTATACACGCTTTTTGTGTAGTCTAATTCTATACACATGTGTTGTCTTAAATAGAAACAGTCATACAGTATATAGAATCATAATGGGAAATTTTTTCAAAAGAAACTCCCAAACACCAGTTTAATCATTTTAGTGACTTAATTTTAATATAATCATAGGTGATTAACTATAGAATCACAGGTGATTAACCAACCTTCTTTGGCTACATGTAGAAATCGATTTGGTTAAATGGTTCAAAACTTACATGGTTAAAAAATATAGACAAAAACATATATTTTACTAGGCATTAAGACAGCTAATACACATTGTTCTTTTCTGTACTAGAAGTTTTGAACCGTGAGTGGGAATTTAGGCTTCACTCAGACTGCCAGAGCGTAGAATTTACTATCTCCGCCACAGTTAGTTCTTGTTCGGAATCTGCAATTAAGATAAGATTATGACATATACCAGAGTACATACGCGAAAAGCACGTCACATATGGTTTTGCAAAATACCTAAAAGTTTTAGAATGACAGCACGAGCTGCCAGTTGTTCAGATTGTTCTTTTGTTTTGCCAACATCTCCTTGATAAGTAACACCGTTAAAAACCAATGAAGAACGGAAGAAAGAATCGAATGCCCCCAGTTGACTTTGAACTTGAATCAGCTCATATTTAGGTATTCCTAGATTTAACTTAGCTGTAATTTCCCTCAGAATAGATTTGCAAAAGTATTTATCCTGGATAACAGACAAAAATAAAAACAAATCATTATCGCAAAGGTAAGTATATAATTCTCACTATAATAAGATATTTGTAAAAAGATTTGTTACAAAAAAAATCAAAGAATAAGAAAATCATGAAACCTCTTTGATAAATTGCAAAGCATCACTTTTAAGATTTTGTTGTAATGTAATATATGCTATCCTGGACACGTCCTCTTCAGCCATCTTAATCTTCTGAAAAGTATTCGGAGACGTGATTCTCAGGCAATCATATGAAACAGTTGATCTGAACTTTGGCATATGGTCACAGCCTTCATTTTTAGTTGTATACACTGGGTATTTTTTTTCTTCTTTTGAGCATTTTCGTTTAGAAGATATTTCCACATTACATGGTGATTTGAACCTAAAAGGAATGAAGATATTTTGCTTATTAGTGTTGTTACTGTTGTTTCTAAACACACGTGGGTGCTTAACCATACCGTTCGGGTTTGGATGATTCATCCCAAGGATACCACTAGAGCTTTCAGCTTTGGGGCTCACTAGAACAGATAGGGGGTTCTGTAGGTTGGCAGATGTGAGTTGCTTATAGGTTTTTTCAAATGCTTGTTCAATCACCAAAATCTGTTTTGGTGTTACAGCCCTTGCACAATTCGTCGGTTGCTCAAATGGGTCCTCGATCTATAATCACCGATAGTAACAAAATTAGATCATCATATTTTATGTGACAGAGAAAGGTGTCTGCATGTCAACCCAACCCGACCCCGATAGAACCAGTTCCCTCTGAACCCATTTTGACCTGTTACTCAATCCGCCCATCCACATAAAAAAGAGAGAGAAGACGTACAAATAGAGCATATTTGGAAGTATGCCCGATTTTTTCCCATTTTCCATTTTGTGTACTAATTTTTTGATGCTGACCCTTCACACTGATGTCACAGAACTGAAAAACAACAAACAAACAGAGATTAGAGCGATTTTTAAGAGCACATAAACAAATAATAAGAAACTTACCTTTGCAAGAAATGAAATGAAAAGATCAGACAACGAGCTTCTGTTAGGTATTCTCGACATATTAGCTTTAAACCTGTCTATGTTCTTACTACAAATGTTTTCGATATTTTTCTCAGCAATAGCTCTCACACCTGTTTCACAAAATGTTGTCGTATTAGTTTTTCATAAAATGCATTTCATTTTCCAAATATATATAAAACAAATACCTTTTAGATTAGCAGCCATGTTGCACGGGTAAAATTCACAAAGAGGGGGTAGAAGGGGAGGGTCACAAGTCTGAAAGAAACGTGATTATAAAACCAATACAAGAAACAAAAAATTGGAGACAGAATCGTAAACATATATGTGATAAACAGTAGAAATGCTAGGAATCACCTGAAAATGGAATATAACGAGTAAGGTAAGGGAAAACAAATAGGATCATTGATACTATGAGCTTTTGCCCATTCTTTGACCTACATATATTCATTAATAATAAGCATATGATAACATGAAACGTTCTTTACATCATCACTTTATAGTCAGTAGAAACATACAATTAAGACTATGTCACGGAAACGTCCATCAATCTCGTTTATCCAATACAACATCTTTGACTTCATTTGACTGCTTAAATTGTTGAGAGAGATGTCGCATGAAATTTTGTACTTGTCGCTAACACATTTCACGATTGGCACTCTTGCATGGGGAATATAAATAATCGCATTGAATCCGCCTGTTAATTGTTGTTATTTTTAACTGAATCACTATACTTTATTTTTAATAAAATCACATGTGATTAACTATAGAGTCACAGGTGATTAACCAACATTTTGAGGCTACATGTAGAAATCGTTCATATAATCCCATGTGTCATTTTGGTAGTTGTAGTGTTTTGTATCTAAGATATTTCTTAAATTAACAAAATAATATGATTTTTTTTTTTTTTCATTTTTATAAACAAAATCACATTTGATTACTAAATGTTTAATCATTTTAGTGACTTTAATTTTATTTGATATTATATAATATAAGTCATACCTATTCTTTCCAGAGCTTTTGTAACTGCTTCAAGTACATTTTTGTCGTATTTTTTTCCCGCGTAAGAAATGGAGATATCTAAATCTCCCCATCTCGTGAAGAGGTTAGACACAAAAGAACCATATGGCTCAACTGTGGCACCTAATTTTAAACAATCGAAATTCAGAAGTTAGATAAAACGACTAAGGCTCGAAATGAACCAAATCGCTCAACTACATTATCATTATTTCAAACGTTTGAAGAATTTACCTTTAAAAACTTCCAGACTTTCAACTATGGCTCGAAGATCACTCATAACATGGCATCGTTTTGTGCAATCATCCGTTGTGGGATTGACTACTTGAAGAACATCCCTCAGGGTAGTTTCCAATGAATAGTTGGAGTTCATATCTTACCGGTTTCTAATATATAGTTGGAGTTTCAAATATGAGCCCTAAAATTGGAGAAAGGGGATATATAAGGGCTTTATATAACGGCATATTAATTCCTCCGTTTCAAACATTCTAATTTTTATAAACATTCTGTAACATTCTATAGTTAATCATATGTTATTATATAGTAATCACCGGTGATTTTATTAAAATTAAGTCACTAAAATGATTAAACTGGTGTTTGGGGGTGTTTTGTTTGAGCTTATATAAGGGCTTTTTAGCTTATTGAGCTTTCGGCTTATATTTCATAATGTGGAATTTTTTATGGCTTTATGTAAAGGATTTTGAGCTTATTACTTTCTATTTAGTCATAATAAACAGTTACATCAACATACTAAGTCACATTATGAATAAAATCACAGGTGATTACTAAGTCACATTTTATCATATCCACACATACACAAATAAAGTAAAAATTACTCAAATAAGTACATCAAAATATTTAAAATATATCATATCCACACAGAGACAAATAAAATGAAAATCACAATACCCAACCCATTTGAATAAACATCCTACTCCCTCTTTCTACCGGGGTCCCTTACATTACTTGTTAACAAAGCATGTCTGAGAATGGCATTCCTTTCATCAACTGGTTTCTTGTAAAATTCATCAGCATTCTTTTGGATTTCAGATCTGAGTATATTAGTATCTGATAAAAGCAACTTTGTTGCAAATTTCCTTCTAAGTGCATGAAGCTGGGGCTTCTGCTTTGTTTTATTTGCGGCGATGTCACATTTCCATTTCTTTATTTCTTCACCCATGTAATATTCCATATGGAGCATTGCAAATACTCCGCAATCTACGTTATTCTTTGTTGTTCTCCAATTCATCTCTGCTCTTTCAGTTTCACAGCCATTCATCTTGACAAGTTTTTTGTAGTTTATCGTATCAAGATATTGTGAAAAGAGTATTTTCTGTAAAACAAGAAAAGAAAAAAAAAACAATATAAAACTTAAATTAAAAACCTAAAAATTTACATGATATAAAGAAAAGGAAAAAATATATATAATAATATCTAATGTTATCCTATAGAATCACAGGTGATTACTAAACATTTTGGTGACATTTTTACTAATCATCTGTGATTCTATATTGTTTACATTAAGAACTGTTTAAATAATAAAAAAAAACCATACAATCACAGGTGATATTTTTACTTACAAGCATTGAAGGGACTTTGCCATATCTATCAAATTCACCATTCTTGCTATTGTCAATTAGTAGAATCTTTGGATGCTTTAAGTTGTAAACAATAAGATAAAAATGTTGTGACTTACAAATGGGGAAGAATACCTGTAAAAAATAATTCAAATATTAAAACAAACATATTAAAAATGAAAAAATAAAGAATTATTCATAAATAATAAAAAAAATATATGTACCAAGTCGATGTCCTTAAACGACAAAAGCTTCCTATCATTTTTCATATCGATTTTCAAATTTTCAATGAACTTATCAATTTTTTCTTCTTCCGTATTCTTCGACTCAATGAAAACTTCTGTGTCCTGGACAACAACAAAGATGAATTTAAAACAAATTACTTTAAAAACATGATGATATAAAACTAAATAACATTTAAAAAGATGAATTTTAAAAATTCAAATTAAAAACTTACAAAACTCATTGTCTTAAAGAAATACCGACGTAATGATCCGTCACCTTTATGTTTTTCTTGATCATTTAGCATAGTAGCCCAACAATCAATGACAACAACATCCATATCGAAGGAGTTAACGTTTCCATATGCGAATACATTCCCTGACTTTGACCATCTTCAGTATTAAAAACCAAATCCTTGAAAGAAAGAAAAAATATGTTATTCAAAAAGTAATATCAAATCACATCTAATAAATAAACATAAAAATAAATAAAAAACAATTATAACTTTTTTTACTTACCACAGAGGCGCAATCATAGAAAAAAGCGCATCAGAAATTTTCTTCTCTAAGGCTGTAAGTTTATCTGCGACACTCGTCTTACGATTATGATATGGTGATTTGTCATAACGAGCTACATGAGTGATACGTTTTTTTTCAGGTTCAAAAGGGGTAATGAATGAAGGATCATCTTTTTCCATAACTTTTTTTCTCCCTTTATGAACCGTTTTTTGTAACTCATCTGCATTTGGCTCACCCGTTTTTGACCCACCTTCTTCAACTTTTTGTCGCTTTTCCTTCACATCAACAGATTCTGGATCATCTTTTTCGATAACTTTTTCCCCTTTATCAACCCTTTTTTGTAACTCAGCTTTATTTGGCTTACCCGTTTTTGACCCACCCGCTTCAACTTTTTGTCGCTTTTCCTTCACATCAACATATTCTTTACCATCTTCTATTTCAGCTTCTTTTCTCTTCATACCAACAGAAACTTGTAATACCTCTTTTTCTTTCGGGTTTAAAATTGTTGTATCAACAGGAGACTGTTTTACTTCCAATTTTTCTACACCAATGTCTTGTTTAATGGTAGTTATTGTTTCTACACCAATGTCTTGAGTGATACCAAGAGAGAAACTAGGATAAGAGGGTTTTATGGTATCAACTTTTCCTGAACAAGTTGTTTGAACAAAACAAATTAGATAAAATGTTTTTCTTTTTTCTTTTTTTCAAATCACAGGTGATAAAATGTACCTATTTTCAAGTCTTTCTCCACCTTTTCAACTTCAGCTGAATTTTCACCATCAACATTCAGTGATTTAGAAGAATCCTTTACCTTTTCATCAACAGCTAAACAATATAATAAAATAAAAAAGATTTAGATAAATGTGTTTTAAGAGAAAAATTTTATAAATAAAATCACAGGTGATTTACTGTTAGGTTTTGTATTCTGTTTAAATTCTTCAACTTGACGATCCACTGTTTGTTGGACACCTGGCTCGTTCAGTAATTGGGTATCGATAACAGGCCAAACAACATCTCCAGGTATTGAATAATCACCAACAGCTAAACAATATAATAAAATAAAAAAGATTTAGATAAAAGTGTTTTAGGAGAAAACTTTATAACTAAAATCACAAGTGATTTACTGTCAGCTTCTCTTTTCTTTTTATTTTCTACAACTTGACGGTCCATTGTTTGTTGGACACCTGTTTGGTTCAGAAATTGGGTATCGATATCACCACCATCTCCATCTATTGAAAGTCCAGCAACAGCTAAACAATATAATAAAATAAAAAAGATTTAGATAAAAGTTTTTTAATTTATTTTTTTCTCCAAAAAAACACAGGTGATTCACATTAATGAATTTAATAAAATGTACCTATTTTCAAGTCTTTGTCCGCCTCTTCAACTTCAACTGATTTTTCAGCATCAACATTCAGTGATTCAAAAGAATCCTTTACCTTTTCACCATCATCAACAATATTAAGATGATCATAATTTGTTAACGGGAGTGTATATTCAATCATCTGAGATGACGATAAATCAACTGCAACTTTTTTCTTCTTCACTGAGTCATTTTGTTGAACTTCTTCATATTCATCAGTTTTACTTGGACCACAACCGCCAACGAAAATAGATTGAAATTTGGCTTTGTAAAGATTTATATCTTCGTTGTGTGGCTTCCTCTAAAACAGATGTTATGTCGTCTTTTATTTCATGTAGAAATGACATCTTTCTCTCTAGTTTTCTAACAAAATACTGCAAAAAATAAAGTTAATAGTTATAATACAGATTTGTACAAATAACACTATTTCTGTTCAATAATGGAGTAACTACTCACACAATTTAATCAGTCCTTAACCCCAAAATAATAACATCATTCAAATAACACTTATTCTGTTCAATAATGGAGTAACTACTCACACAATCACAGGTGATTTTCATATAAAAATTACCTCAGAAGCAAATTCCTCGTTTTTTAAAGCTTCTCCAAATGGAGGTTCCACGTCTCCTCTGCCAAAACCGCCTTGAAGGATTTCTGCGTCTTGTCTATCACTCATTTTTTGTGAATCCCAACCGAGAATAGCAGGACGTGTTCGTGCAACATTTAATTTGCTACACTTTATTGAATCCAAGTACAAAAGCTGGTTTTATACAAATACATGAAAAACATATGTTAAAAATATACTCATTTGTGAAGAGAAAAAAATACATGAAAAACATGTAATTGAAGCACAATCACCTATGATTGAAGCACAATCACCTGTGATTGAATTAAAATTTCATGTTTATGACACTACTTCTAATGAGTTTATTGTAAAAATAAACTTACAGTGAGGAATGATAGAGGTCCAACAAAAAAACTGGCCATAACTTTTTTCCAATCCTTTTTGCATTCTCGCAAAGCATTCATTACTAAGGTGCACCAGTTTATGTTTTTGATATCCACACCGTCTGTTATGTAGTCCAGAATTTTCAGCAAACATGAACCTGACGGATGGCATTGAACCATCGTGTTCATGAACAAAACTAAGAAGTTTAACTTAAAAGTTATTCCTCCTTCTCGAGAATGTGTAATTTTAGCTAACACTTCTCGTGGCCTTATCTTCGCCCCAACCTCAAACTGTTTGTGCCATTCAACAATATACGGATCTTCTTTTGAAACAGGCTCCAACTCCTCCAATCCTCCATTGGGAATACCAAGCATGTCGTGTATTAACTCAGATGTAATGTTAATGACATGACTCCCAACAGTTAATGTCATATTTGATTGGTTGAAGTTATTTACTACGTACATTCCTAGTTTTCTCGGTATGCTATCTAAAGTCATTGCACTTAAGTCCCCAAACCCCATATCAACTAAATCTAACTTTTGATCTGTACTTAAATCCTTGATTGCAGTATACAGGGACTTAGGTGACATTCTAGTCCTAAGTGATGGAAACTGAAAGCTTAAAGTCTTAACCGGTTGTGACACTCTTTGACTAACTGTTTCTTTTTCTGACAACTGTTCTTCATTTACAGTTTCTAATTTCAGCTTTCCACTTTTCTTGCATAATTCTGGATTCTCTTCCTTTATATCTTGAGAAATTCGCTTTGCACCACGGTAGATCTTCTTCTTCCTTGGTTTCTTTTTCCCTTCCTCGCTGTCTTGTTTTTTTCTTTTTTTTAGAACATTCTTGACAGGAGATGTTTTTTTCTTTTTGATGTAGCTGGCCAGTGTTTGATCATTACTATAATCTAGTAATTGACCTACGTTACACAAATAAAAAAATTAGTTAAGCTATATGTAATTAATGAACATATTTATCAAAATTTTGTCATGTGTTAAGCTATATGTAAAACAAGTAATACCTGAACTTGTCCCTTCGTTTTTCGGAAGATTATCTTCTTCACTTGATGATTCATCTTCTTTGTTGTCTAAATAAGAATAATAAATAACAATAGTTATAACTACTTTTTTTGTTTCATATAAACAAACAAATTTTTAAACAGACTAATGTTACATTACTAAACATTTGTTAATTTAAAAACTATAGAATCACAGGTGATTATTAAACATTTTGGTGACATTTTACATGAACATACTAAGGAGCTAAATTAATAAATTCACAGGTGATTACTAAACATTTGGTGACATTTTATATCATTCTTATAACACTATTTTTGTTCAATAATGGAGTAACTACTCACACAATCACAGGTGATTTCATATAAACAAACAATTTTCTAAAACAGAAATATACCTGAATCACTTTTATGTTTTCTAGAAGTATACGTTCTTCCACAATGCTTATCCACTGATGAACAAACAACTGTAAATAAAAAAAAAAAAAAAAATTATAAGTAGTAATTAAATATAATTTTACAAAAAAAATAAAAAAATAAAAAAATAAATATCATATTACGTTTAAGTACGTCATTAACATAATTTGCCTCCATCGGTCCACCAGTTATATCTGATATGAATAATATATATAACATAAAATAGATTTAAAAAAAAAAAAAAAAAAATGATTATAAACAAAACCTAAAACCCTTACTTGTCGATTTTTTTTCTTGTCGAACTGTGTTTCCATCAAACACAACAATCGCATTATCCTTATTTGTTTTTGGTGATGTATTATCAGTTGACTCCATTGAAATTTCAAAGGAATTCGATAAAAGTAAAACAAGGGTTTGTGGGAGGGAAATTTTGGTAAGAAAGTTTAAACGTCAAAATGGCGTGGGATATAAAGGAAGGAAAGCAATAAACCGTAAATTAGTTTTTTTTTATTTATTTTTTGCAAATATGACCCTCAAGTTTTTTTTCTTAAGAATTTGAGCAATTTTTTTTTTTTGGTTATGATTGAAATTTTGATAACGTCTAGGTAGTCAAAATCACATGTGATTTTCATGTGATTTGAACATCAAGTATTAAAAAGGCAATATCACATATGATTTAATTTAGCCCACAAATAGTCATTTGTTAAACAACAAAATATGTTAAAATATCATACGATAATTTTATGTATCATGTGTAGTTGCTACAACCATGTGTAAACCATGTCTAGGTAGTCAAAATCACATGTGATTTTTATGTGATTTAACAACGTTAAACCTTTCTAAACCATGTGTAGTTGCTACAACCGATTAAAATATCGCTCAAACACCCATCAAGTGTTTTTTTGTTCAAAGAAATACAACAACAGATAAAATACTTAACGGCCACTTTATTAAATTACCAAAGATAGACGATAAGAAAAGATAACATGACACAACAACAATATATTACAAACTACCATGACTTGAAACCTACAAAATAGTAGTGGCCAATTCTAAAGTTTTAAGCTTGGGGGAGAATTTGAACATTGAAAATCAACTGGTCACTATTAGGAAGTGGCTTAATCGACTTCGTGAATTGACAGACATAACCATAATCAATCCCATGCTTGATCATAAATGCCTTCCAATCTCCATTAATCACGATATGGTTGGTAGGTCCAGGCGTCCTTTGGTCAAGATAGTTGGTCAACCGGAACCACGTACCATATGGGTCATCTTCTGTGAAGATGACATAGCATTCATCAAAATCCAAGAGGTTGTTATCCTTTACAAATTTTGCTGGTATGGTCTGCAAAAGGTAATATAATTATGACATTTACATTAGCAAAGTTTCTAAAAAGGTTATTCATACTTACCAGTTTGTTGGTCTTGATTTTTTTCTCTGTAAGCGTAATAACAAAGTTGTCTTCGCTTCCACTGCTAGAATCGCTTGACAGGTCTATCACAACCGGCTGGACAGTTCTTCGCGTAACAACAAATTCGAATTCGCTTCCACTGCTAGTATCGCTTGTCAGGTCTATCACAACTGGCTCACTGCTAGACATTTTTTTTTTAAAGTTAGACTGTAAATTGTGTTTTGGTAGAAAACTTCATTGAAGACTACTCCTTTATATAGCCAAAAATACCTCTTACTTTTTTTCAATTTCTTCAATGCATTGAATGGTCATTCAATTTCTTTTCTGTTTCTGCTTTTTGAATTGTAATGAGTACAAGCTAGAAGTAGTCTTCAATGCATTGAATTGTCATTTATTTTTTCTCTTTTTCTGCATTTTGCATTGAGTTGTAAATCAATATTTTTGATGGATGGATGGATGAATTCGTATATGTTTTCAATGCTTTTTTATTCTTTTTGTGGTTCTGCGTTTCTGTCACATTTACCAAAACAAGAATATATTCTTTTTCACATACAAAATGCATTAAAAAAATATTTAATTTCAAATACCAAGTACATATTATCCAACCACTTGCAATAAAAGCCAAAATACAGAATGCATTAAACAAAATTATATGTAAAAACTATAGAATCACCGGTGATTATTAATAAAATCACCATTCTAAGGCACATTATTAATAAAATCACCGGTGATTACTAAACATTTGGTGGCATTTTACATCAAAATTCTAAGGCACATTATTAATAAAATCACCGTTGATTACTAAACATTTGGTGACATTATTAATAAAATCACCGGTGATTTCTACTTGTACCCAAGTCACTGAAGAACCTAAACAACATTTAGTTGGTACAACTGATAACAACAACGTTAAACCTTTCTAAACCATGTGTAGTTGCTACAACCGATTAAAATATCGCTCAAACACCCATCAAGTGTTTTTTTTGTTCAAAGAAATACAACAACAGATAACATACATAACGGTCACTTTATTAAACAAAATTATATGTAAAAACTATAGAATCACCGGTGATTATTAATAAAATCAACATTCTAAGGCACATTATTAATAAAATCACCGGTGATTATTAATAAAATCAACATTCTAAGGCACATTATTAATAAAATCACCGGTGATTACTAAACATTTGGTGGCACTTAAATGTATTAAGGTATTAAGGCACTAAATCACAGGTGATTTTCCTTTTATAATTTGTTATTTAGTTATTGTTCAAAGAAAATACACCAAACCGAAAATATTCTCAAACAAAATATTTTGTCATCCAATAATATAAAATCAAAGGTCATTTCAAATAATATTCAACTAGTAAAGTAACATATTAGTTTGCTTACAAAAATAAATTGTTAAAAGTAAAATTTTTCATCATATGTTATCACAAGTGATTTGTTCAGGTACCAACATTCGAAGTTTCATAATCCGATTCTTCATCACGCAATACATAATCAACTTTTTTTGCAGCGGCATTTGATGTAGTAGTTTTCTGTCTCTTTCTTTGTTTTGACAAAGTATCATAAGTATCATCTTCTTCACTTACATCTTTATACGCTTGTCTCGCAACTTTTTTTCCTCTAGTCTGTCTTTGTGCAGTTGGTTGGACGTTCTGCTGTTGAAGTTGTTCTTTTTCGGATTGTTTTGCAGCATTGATTTCTGTTGTTGTTGTTCCAGTATTTTGTTGTTGATGACTTAGATGTTGAAGTTTCTGTAGATTTACAAGCTCTATTTCAAGTCCTTTACATGTTCTTCTGTCGTGAGTATTAACCAGTAATCCACAATCTCCACACGTTCGATATGGTCTTTCATTTGCCTTTTGTGCTCTTTCACCGTACCCTTGCATCCTTGAGTTACTTCCGCTTCCTTTGTTTTTTATACCTTTTGGATTATGGATCAAAATTTGCTCTGGTTTTTTGACTCCAAGAATATCTTCCATCATTTCGGTTTTGTTCTTTTATGGGACATCTTTTTCAACTTCAATCTTGAGATTTTTTAGCTTTTCAACAAAGTAAGCTAGTTTTTCTTCATCATTTCGTAAAACAGCTATGCAACTTTCTACACTGCGGCATGCTTCATTCGCTAGTTTCTGGCATTGTTCGGTTAAATTACCTTCATATCTATGCGTTTTATTCCTAACACTAGGTGGAATTAAGTCTCTTTCCCAACGTCTTGTTATATACTTTTTTGGTATTTCGTCTATGCCACATGATTGTAAAACACAGAATATATGTCTACAGAGTATTCCACAACGTACAAAGTGATTACAGGTACAAACGTAAGTTTCATCCGCTATGTTATGTTTGACCTATAATATAAAATATATTATGAGTAAGTGTCCATTTGTGTTAACAAAATCACAGGTGATTACTATAAAATAACATCAACATACTAAGATTACTATAAAATAAAAGGTGATGTTTAGTAATCACATACTAAGGCACTAAACTAATAAAATCACAGGTGATTACTATAAAATAACATCAACATACTAAGATTACTATAAAATCAAAAGATGATGTTTTAGTAATCACATACTAAGGCACTAAACTAATAAAATCACAGGTGATTACTATAAAATAACATCAACATACTAAGATTACTATAAAATTAAAGGTGATGTTTAGTAATCACATACCTTAAATGTTGCTTCTTTTTAACTTGAAGTTGAATCTCCGTTGCGGCTATCTCAGAAAACGGCTCAACATCATTTTGTTCCTGTTTTTTTCCTTTTCCTTTTGGTTTACCTTTGTAATTCTGTTGTTTGTCATTTGTTCTTTCTCTAATCATCATAATCTCACAACCTTCTTCTGTAGTGATTGAAATTTGTGAGCACAACCAAATAGAATTATCAATTTCTTCTTGTACCAAAAAAAATATTTCTTTTGTGTAAACATTTCTTGCATGTTCTTCGATTGGCCATCTTGTTGTCAATTTTGGTGTTTTGCTCAATGTTTGATGATCTAAAATTTCTTGTTCATGTCTTTGCTTCTCCATTGCAGATTCAAAGAGATTCATAAAATTGATGAGTGTTGAACCATAACTTGTGAAGTGATTAAAGAACGAATTCTCACTTTCTGATCTTGATGTTGTTCTCATTAAACCGCACATTTCATATTCAATGAAGTAAGCGGGAATCCAAGTTGATCTTATTTCAAACAATTTTGCCAGCCAAACGTTGTCTTCAAGATTAAATTCTTCCAATACAGAATTCCATTTTTGTTCAAAAATTTCAGGTTTATGATATATGTTCCATATAAGTTGATGGAGTCTCGGTCTGAAATCAGTGTGGTCGATTATGTTTCTATCAATCTGTAGTAAATAAAATAAGTTATTGAACATATCAGTTTTATATATGAATAAAAACAAGAATAAAATACTAAAAACACAGATTACTAAACATTTGGTGGCATTTTATATCAACATTCTAAGGCACATTATTAATAAAATCACCGGTGATTACTAAACATTTGGTGACATTTTACATCTACATACTAAGGCACCAAATGTACTAAGGCACTAATTCACAAATTAAGGTATTAAGGCACTAAATCACAGGTGATTTCCTTTTATACTTTGTTGACTACAAAATTTTAAGAACCTTAAATGTATTAAGGTATTAAGGCACTAAATCACAGGTGATTTTTCCTTTATAATTTGTTGAATACAAAATTACATTTAAGTTTTTTAGTAACTTAATTTAATAAAATTCTAAAAACATGTAAACACAAAAATAATTTTTTTTTTTTGTACCTTAACTGTGAATTTTGTGACGATATGCCACATGCAAAGTCGATGCTTTGTTTCTGGAAGTACAGTTGCAATTGCTCTTTTCATTGCAGGATCTTGATCGGTTAAGATTATTCTTGGTTGCTTCTTGAATGCGTCTAAGAATGCCTTTAGCAGCCAAATGTATGTTTCTGAAGTTTCATTTCTCAGCATACCAGCACCAATGGTAACACACTTTTTGTGATTGTCGATTGCAGTGAACGGAACGAATATCATACTGTACCTGTAAATCATTAAAATCACATGTGATTATCAAATTTACAATTTCTTAAAAAAAAAAAAAGTTCTAAATTATAATATACCTGTTGGTACAATAAGTTGCATCAAAAGAAATTATATCGCCAAATTCTTTGTAGTTTGCTTTTGCAGTTTCATCTGCCCAAAAGAAACACTCTAACTCGCTGTTTTTTATATCACAGAAGAAGCTGAAGTCTTTAACATATTCTGCTCTGTTTGTGAGTTTGGTTACAAGCATTTGAGCATCACTTTCTCCAATAAAAACATTCAAATCCCTTTTAAAGTTTTTGAAATCAGTTTTCGTTCCACTCACATGTGAATAACCCCCTTTTGTATTACAATATAAATTGTAAGAAACTGTTGCCCCGTAATTTGAGTCTGCCATTTGTTTCATAAACATTAATTCTGGCATACCTAATTTTCTATTTTCCTTAGACAGATGCCTATACTCTATAGGGTTCAATGGGTGGTTGTGTTCTTCAACAAAAAGGTGTACCTTATATGTGAAAGTACCTTCTACAAGTTTAATCATGATATGAGCATTGCATCCTGTTACCTGAAAAGTCGATTTTCTTTTAAGTTTCCCACTGTTTGCTGGATCCAACGTGTTGATATTTACACTTGGAGGATCACCATGTCGGTTGCAACGAATATACTTGCTCTTCATCTGTCCACTTTTTGTTTTTTTTTATGATGATAATTTTATGTCAAATCCTGACTTTATTGCATAATCTTTATAAATTCTGAAAGTCTGTTCAAATGATCCATAATTTTTTCCCCTAATTGGTTTGTCGTCATCTTTAACATAAGGTAACCAATATCGAGAACCACCAGGAGTCTCTATGTTGTTGTTATCATTTGAATATGCTGTTGGAGTGCTGTAGTGTGAACCTGTAAAGTCACAGGTAGTTTTACATCAACATACTAATCCATATTATTAATAAAATCACAGGTGATTACTACATATTTTGGTGACAATTTACATCAAGTTACTAAGGCACTAACTTATAAACAGTTGTTAATGTAAAAACTATAAAATCACAGGTGATTACTAAAAATTTTGGGGACATTTTACATCAACATACTAAACTAAATTAATACAATCACAGGTGATTACTAAACATATATGTTTAAACATGTTTAGTAATCACATACTAAGGCATTAAACTAATAAAATCACACGTGATTACTAAACTTTTTTGGTGAAATTTTACATCAACATACTAAGGGACTAAATTAATAAAATCACAGATGATTACTAAAGATTTTGTGACAATTTACATCAAGGTACTAAGGTACATTATTAATACAATCACATGTGATTAATAAACATAGAATCACAGATGATTACTTACTTTCCAATGTCTGGTTATTGATATTGTTTTCATTGTCATTATTTTCCAAATTATTGTTGGTTGTTGAATCCCCTCTTTCTTCAATAGTTTCTTCTGAAATTAGCGTCATTATCTGCAATTAAAAAAAAATCGGATCTAAGAATCGATTGTTAAAATATCCTTCAATCGATTGTTAAAAAAAATCGGATCTAAGAATCGATTGTCAAACCTTCAATTGATTGTTAAAATTCGGATTACAATGGAGAGATTTTTGTTTTAGGGTTTTAAAAATTGATCGAGTTTTGAGCGTCTAATTCTTAATATTTTCTTTTTTCTTAAGCGCGTGTAACTTTTAAATATTTTCTGAATATGACTAAAATGCCCCTCCGTGGTTTTGATCTATTAATGAATTTGTGTGGCTAAAAAGGTGATCCATGGATCTCTAGAAAAAAAGAGATCTCATTTGAACCCTCCCCTATATATATATATATATATATATATATATATATATATATATATATATATATATATATATATATAGTGAATGGTTCCTGCGAGAACTCAAAATTTTGCGAGAACTGCGAGAACTCTTTTTGGGCCCTTAGATGACTTGATCAATGGTTGAAAACGATTGATGTCATTTTTGTAAATTATTTTCATTTTAGGGATAATAGATAAGTTAGAAAAGGGTATTATAGGAATTTTGTATAATAACTAATAGACCGATTATGTAGTTACTTTTTAATCTTTCGTTTAAGTTTATTTTAATATTTATAACTGTTTCCACTATTTTGGGCCTTCATTTTGTTTTTTTTTAGTTTTTGCACGTGCAAAGGTTTGATGAAATAGAGTTACTTTTGAACAGTTTATGTTTTTGAATAATGGTTCAATATTGGTTTTTTTTTGCAGGTATACGCTTGCATTTACTTCTACTTTTCGGGAACAAATATATTTCCAAACGTTGGTGTCGAAATAGAGGTATACTGCTGCACCTACATATTTTTCTCTTGATATATCTTCGTAGTATTGTTTGTTCATAGTTCCACCCGCTGCCGCCGCCGGTGTTCTTCACAAACTCTACGGTGACGATTGGCGGAAAAGTTGTGTGAGTATTTGAGATTTAATCGTATTCTTGGACTTGGTAATCGTGAGTGTGTGTTTGGGTTTGTATAATTTAATTATTTTGTGGGTTTTTTTTTTATTTTTTTCTGACCAAATGTTTGTGAATTTCCATTTGATTTTTCAATGGTAATAATTTATTACTAAAATGATTTTTCAATATGCAGATGATAAGCAAAACAAAGATTACAATCAAGAACATAAAGGATGATGAAGAAAAAAACCTTTGTTTACTCATTTTTTTTCTTTGATTTGTACCTAGTTTTAGGATTTTTATTTTAACTTTTTACGATTACTATGAATTGTTCATATCTGATCATACTTAGTTCATGGATTTTTATCTGAACATCGTCAGTTGTTCATATATTATCACAGTTGTTCATATATTATCACAGTTGTTCATTTATAAACATTAAGGTGCGATCATATGAACACATCAATGTGAGTTTAGTATTGAAAAGTTAGGGGCTCCTAAATAAAATATTCTTACTGAAGCATCATATACATTAAAGTGAAATTAATATATTTGTATATTTATCTTTTCCCAGTTGCTATGTAAAGAACGATATTGGTAACCATGCAAAAAAATCATTGGCTGAAGGTTTTAATAAACAAAAAACTTTGTTCATAAATGCATAAGATTTAAAATAGTAAGCCAATCGACGAATTTATTTTTTTCCCTATGCCACACAAAAGTTTTACAGAAAACGATAATTACGTTAAAAAGATATGTAATGAAAAAAAGAATAAATTAAGATGAGAGAGAAAAGAAAAAAAAAATCTAAATTACAAATAAGAAGATTACTATTTTACCCTTTTTAATTTCAGAAAAAGGTTTAATATTCAAAAATAAATGAGTGGCTGAGAATGATTTCTCGCAGTTCTCGCAAAAATATGAGTTCTCGCATGAACCAATCCCTATATATATATATATATATATATATATAGAGGTTGGTTCTTGTAAAACAAACTTTAAGGTAAAATAAGTAAAAAAAAATTAAAAAATAAATTATGACGTTAGATATTTTGGATTATCGTTCATTTTAACCGTATATCAAACTTTAAAAAACGAAGTTTTGCTGTAGATAAAAAAAATGGGTAGTTTTATCGTTGTGCATCAAATTTGAATATTTACTGCACAAAAACAATGAATTTGATGCACAACCCCTACACGACATATACTTTGATGCATATCAAAACTTGCTTTTTTAAAGTTTGTTATAATTGAATAAATAAACATAATACAAAATTACACATATTATAAATTATTTTTTCATATTTTTTTACTTAATTTACTTTAAATATTGGTTTATAAGAACCTCATCCTATATATATATATATATATATATATATATATATATATATATATATATATATATATATATATATATATATATATTTTATCGTTTATTCAAGAATACATGTTATTTATATCATAGAAAATGTGTTATTATTATAATATAGTATAATTTTGACAAACAAAATAATATATTTTT